>JAVTVY010014043.1:0-55049 GCA_036873755.1 Hanleya hanleyi
TACAGGCATGTTATGTAAAATATTGTCACACCCTTCTTGATCAATAGTCACATATGTCTCAGAGGGGTTGAACTGATCATTGTTTTTCACCCCCCATCCCATGAAACTTTAAACTGACATGGAAGATGCTTAGTACCTTGCAGATGTGCACTGTCAGGTTTCTTTAAATGTTTTTTTGATGATTTCCCACAGATTTATGACCATTTATCATCTCACCGGTAACAATTTCTTGTCCGGTCCACATATTGGTTACTATTTGATGGACAACTTCAAAACTTACATGGAAGATGCTTAGTAGTACATTGTTCATATGCACTGTCCGAGGTTTTACACTTTTTGATGATTTCCCACAGAGTTCTGGCCTTTTATACTACCCGGCTACAGTTTCTTGTCTAGTCCATATCTCGTTTACTATATGATAGATAACTTTGAAGCTGACATGGAAGATGCTTAGTATCTTGCCGATGTGCACTCTCAGGTGTTCTACATGTTTCAATGATTTCCCCCAGAGTTATCAAGGTGCGCACACTCCTTGAAACTCCTTGAAAATCCTGGAAAAATGAAAATGTAATTTCCAGTACTGAAAAATCCTGGAAAAGCAAGATTACTCGTTGAAACTCCTGGAAAATTAACATTTGTGGTTTCGCTATATATTCGAAGATATAAAACTGAACGTGGCCATCAATGTTTCTTCAAAAGTTCATGAGTTCCGCGTCGTAAATGGACTCGTCTTGGTTATTTCATTCATAAAAGCCATAGTGAATTGTATAGTAAAATGTTAATCAATCAGAATATATCTAGGTCAATTCACTCATCAATCAGCTGTTTTCCGATTTTAAAATATTCGTAGTTTGGTTATACGGAAATTCCCGATCTCGGTGAAGAACAAAGAAACAAGGAGAAAGCATGTCAAAAGTTTGCTACTTCATTACAGCGTGGCTTAGCTACCCAGATTATCGCGACTGGTTAGCACGAGAGTCCGCTCACCGAGCGAAGTGCACAGAATGTGAGAAGAGTTTTGATATTGGCAATATTGGTTAGAGTGCACTGCGGAGTCACACAAAGGGAGCCAAACATGCCCGAGTAGTTGGACAAAACGAATCAAGAGATCGGTCAAACTCACGAATTACCGAATTTTTTCGTTCTGCAACAGGTGGATTTCTATCTTGACTTAATTCGAATAATCTCATGATTCAGTGCAAATCGTCTGTCTAGGCATAGTTATATAAATCCTTGATTTCATTTGTCGCATCTGAAAAAATTAGGGAATGTAGGGAATTTATTTTTTGTTGGTCTAAACTAGCGAAGACGAAAAATTCTGCCATTTTAACTCAATTCACCGTAAGAGTCTGTCTGTCATTCAAGGGACATAACTATGGGAGGGTATTTACAAGTTTTTCAATAGTTATTTCCCCTGATAACGGATATCACGAAAGTGAGTCTGTGTTGCTAGGGTCGTGTATTTAAACGGGAAACCAAGGATTTATTCCACTGTGCCATATCTCAATAGTAAAAAAATCTATGCTGCCTTGTAATATTTTTGAGTCAGTCGAAAGAATTCTATACAGGGATATTAAGTCCTGGAATCAGGTAAACAAATCCTGGAAAACTCCTGGAATTTTAAGTATTCTGAGTTGTGCACACCCTGGCATGCCTGGTTATGGCCCTTTGTCCCGTCCAACAATGATTTTTGTCCTGTCCATGTCTCGGGTAGTATTTGATGGACAACTTTGAAACTTAAATAATGCAAATGTGCATGGTACGGACCTCGTCCTAATCATTTGTACCACATTTATAGCACTTTACCTATTCATGTCTGCCAATGTCTGCATTCTGGTCAGGGTTAGTACTTCTTGAGTAAGTTTGAAACTTACTTGCTTCATGTTTAGTACCTTGTGGATGTACACTAACTGTCCAAACGCGAGGTTTAATGTCCTATTTACTCAATGTTTACATGAATACATATTTGCCTGGGCTGTAAGCCTATATTGGAATGTTTGGAAGTTATTTGTTACATGCTACTACCACTGAGAAGGCATGCAGGCTCGCAATGTTCAAAATCCTTATCTTTCATACAACCGTTTATACAAACAATGTTTTTAAGGCTGCGGTAATTCCTCTAATAAATCAATTACCCTTTTGGAAATCGATCACCCACGATTTTTAGAGGAAAATAACTTCGGAAGTTGTGATAATTCAACCACCCCCGATTTTCAGTCAATCTCGTTTGTAAAAAAATTTAATCACCCACTGCTGTGGCAGTGTTGCAGTCCAGGCAGATCAAACAAACGATGCTAGATGTAGTGATACCACATATGTAGCAGGTCTAAATGTATTACGTATAACTTGGAACTGTTTATTTGAAGACACTAACTTTGAATTTGGGTAAGGAATTATCAGTTTCTCAGCCGATTGATCTGGCGAGATTACGAGATCAGCAAACTTTTACTTCCTGGAAGGGAGAATACTTTTTTACCCCTCGGCCAAATTTGGCCTAGGGGTATTGTCGTCATCATGTACGGCTGTCCGTACGTCCGTACGTCTGTACGTCCGTACGTCCGTTACCGCGATATCTACAGAACCGTTTCATGCATGGCAACCAAACTTGGTACATCTATTTATCTTCACGTAAATCAGAAGCCTATCGAAAATGAGTCATCTCGGACAATATTTTCAGAGTTATGCCCCTTTTTACAAATAAAAATCCATTTATGATTTGTTATTGTGATAATTTCAGAACCGTTCCATATACAACATCCTAACGTGATACAGTTGTTTCTCTTGACTTGAACTAGGTGCCTATCAAAAATGAGTCGTGTCGGAAAGTATTTTGCAGAGTTATGCCCCTTGTCTAATAAAATCCGTTACCGCGATATCTACAGAACCGTTTCATGCATGGCAACCAAACTTGTTACATCTATTTATCTTCACGTAAATCAGAAGCCTATCGAAAATGAGTCATCTCGACAATATTTTGCAGTAGTTATGCCCCTTACAAATAAAAATCCATTTATGATTTGTTATTGTGATAATTTCAGAACCGTTCCATATACAACATCCTAACGCGATACAGTTGTTTCTCTTGACCTGAACTAGATGCCTATCGAAAATGTGTCGTGTCAGAAAGTATTTTGCAGAGTTATGCCCCTTGTCTAATAAAATCCGTTACCGCGATATCTACAGAACCATTTCATGCATGGCAACCAAACTTGTTACATCTATTTATATTCACGTAAATCAGAAGCCTATCGAAAATGAGTCATCTCGGACAATATTTTATGCAGTTATGCCCCTTTTTACAAATAAAAATCCATTTATGATTTGTTGTTGTGATAATTTCAGAACCGTTCCATATACAACATCCTAACGTGATACAGTTGTTTCTCTTGACCTGAACTAGATGCCTATCGAAAATGAGTCGGCCAAATTTGGCCTAGGGGTATTGTCGTCATCATGTACGGCTGTCCGTACGTCCGTTACCGCGTTATCTACAGAACCGTTTCATGCATGGCAACCAAACTTGGTACATCTATTTATCTTCACGTAAATCAGAAGCCTATCGAAAATGAGTCATCTCGGACAATATTTTGCAGAGTTATGCCCCTTTTTACAAATAAAAATCCATTTATGATTTGTTATTGTGATAATTTCAGAACCATTCCATATACAACATCCTAACGTGATACAGTTGTTTCTCTTGACCTGAACTAGGTGCCTATCAAAAATGAGTCGTGTCGGAAAGTATTTTGCAGAGTTATGCCCCTTGTCTAATAAAATCCGTTACCGCGATATCTACAGAACCGTTTCATGCATGGCAACCAAACTTGTTACATCTATTTATCTTCACGTAAATCAGAAGCCTATCGAAAATGAGTCATCTCGGACAATATTTGCAGAGTTATGCCCCTTTTTACAAATAAAAATCCATTTATGATTTGTTATTGTGATAATTTCAGAACCGTTCCATATACAACATCCTAACGTGATACAGTTGTTTCTCTTGACCTGAACTAGATGCCTATCGAAAATGCGTCGTGTGAGAAAGTATTTTGCAGAGTTATGCCCCTTGTCTAATAAAATCCGTCACCGCGATATCTACAGAACCATTTCATGCATGGCAACCAAACTTGTTACATCTATTTATCTTCACGTAAATTAGAAGCCTATCGAAAATGAGTCATCTCGGACAATATTTTGCAGAGTTATGCCCCTTTTTACAAATAAAAATCCATTTATGATTTGTTGTTGTGATAATTTCAGAACCGTTCCATATACAACATCCTAACGTGATACAGTTGTTTCTCTTGACCTGAACTAGATGCCTATCGAAAATGAGTCGTGTCAGAAAGTATTTTGCAGAGTTGTGCCCCTTGTCTAACAAAATCCACTAATTCCTATGTTAAGTTTGCATATAATTTCTATATCATGTTTGTATACTATCACATTTATTTATTGATTGGATGACTGATTTATTCATTTATTCTCTTAGACAATGCAAAGAATGCTTGCAAATCTATTTTGAAAATGACATACATGTGCCATTTAGTATACATGTACTGTATTTATCTAGCCATGTGTACTGTTGTTTTGGTGAGACATCGATACAGCTCTTTCAATTTATTCAAGAAACAAATTAATTTAAGGGGAGGAAAACTTTTTTTTTTCAAGGAAAGTACACTTACAATACCATGGGTAAATATTTATTCCCACAAGCCAATCAATTGGTAGAGACACCCTTATTATAATAGCTGGGGTTCAGAGCCGAGGGGTTTGGATAGCGCAGCTTCATGTTATTGACTAGGGTGGGTAGTCCCCTTCCCTTTTAAAGCTGACTGATGGGGAACTCGTGTTTGATAACAGGGTATTAATTCAGCTGATGCTGGAGTGTTAAAAAAACTGCAATTAGCTTGTATTGAATCACACCCTACATATAAGTATAATTTGAAACAAATCACTTCAAATCATATCTCAGATATCCTGACAGGTGATCGATTTATTAGTGGAATTACTGTACAACATGTTCATTTTTCCAGAAACAGATACTTTTATGGTTTCAACAGTGTGACAAGAGTTGTTTTACATTTTTCAGAATGTTGCTGTAGCTATCAATGGACCAACAGAAAAAAGTCATCTGATTTCCACCTAAACATACTTAAAGTGTGCACCAGGTATCCATAGTGTCCAGATGGGGCTGATGTCAAAGAGAAAGTGACATTCATATTTTTCTGGTTAAAGTGTATATTTTTCTGAAACTCCCAGATTGATATTTTTGGAAAACATTATCCGCAGAAGTAGGTTTAGTAATGCCTGTCAAAGAGCTGTTTTATATTTATCTGAATACTTCTTGTATGCCCTTCACAAATGGGGTTGTGTAATGCTATGGCTAGTTCTGTCCGTCTATCTATCCGTTAGCATTTGTTGTCCATGCAATATCTCCAGTTCACAGAATGGATTGGTACCAAACTTTGGGTATACCTTACTCATGGGGCAAAGAGAAACTATTGAGTTTGAGGTCAATAGAACAAATGTCAAGGTCACAGCACCACAAAACGAAATCATCTTTCACTGACTATATTCTTAGGTTGGACTCTTCAGAGCTGTCTTCCCTACATGTATATAGCATTGGTCCTGTGGAGTTGTCTCTCCTGTTTGATACATGTATGAAACATCTACATTCAGTTAAACTGTTGTGAAATAAAAACCATGCGTTTACTAATTTAACTTGGAGAGGGGTTCTTTTTATGAACTTTATATCTGTATATTAAGTCAAGAAGGAAAGCTTACTTCATCACTTTCTTCACATTTTTCATCCTTCTTGAACAATGTTCTCACCTGGAAGAAATATTTTTGAAGGAAAATTTATATTTTCTTGTGTTGTCTGACCATTGCTGATTCCAGTGTATGTGAGCTCTCGGCCAAGACTTGCCAAGGAGTTGAGCCTCATTTAGTTTATCATTGAGTATATTATGTTATAAGTGTTACGTTTTTGTAAGCACGAAATCTTGAGACTTTTCTCTGGATTGTGAGCTACCAATTGGCACCAAGGCCATTGAACAATCTTGACATTTGGACCAGTTTAATTCCAGATGTTCGGACATGTACATTGAAGCCCCTTGGGCTCTTGTTGAGACTGATTTTCACATCTGATGGTAAAAAATAATCCATATGAAGAGATGAACTGTGAAACTTATGATGAGCATGAAGCAATGCTACATTTTGTAGTTTCAGTGATACTGTACAAATACCATTACTTTTTCTGGCTGCAGTCGATCGAGAGAGAGAGATCGAGAGAGAGACAGAGAGAGAGAGAATTTTCTACGCGTAGCGGTGAACAGCATTCTATATACCATTGGTATACATGTACAGTAATAAGTATAGCTGTAATATTCATCCTCCTATGTGATATAAACTTTTGATAAATTTGAAGCATAAAATACGGTTGTCGCCAAATGACTGTGCCTGCTCAGGGCCATAGCCAGGATTTACTGAGGGGTGGTTCGCCTTCACTCATCAAAGGGCAAATGGGGGGTTCGTTTAAGTTTGAAAAGGGCATTTATATGATAAATATATATAATATTTTCGAAAGGGGGGTTTTCCCGAACCCCCAAAAAAACGCCTGGCTACGGGCCTGCTGCTACAGCTCCCTGTTCCATTAAACTGCTTGGTGAATTTGTTACCAAATGAAAAGAGCAGAAAGTCACTGTCCATTGTTTGAACATGACTCAATTGACTATATTAAAGTTATACAGACTGGAAATATCATCTACATCAGAATTATTGAGACTAGGGAATAGTACTCCACATTACTTTCAAAGCTGAATTTGAGAATGTTTTTCACAGATGTATGACCCTCAATATCAGAGAATTCTGGTGTCAGCCTCAACTGTTCTATCAGTTTGACTTCTGTTATATGTTATTTGCCATGACGATATATATATTTCTATGACTGCTCAGGAGCTACCAAAAACTGTTATTTTCATTCCATGATTATACATGTGTATAGCAATACCCAAAATTGAGTATGAATACTGTTTTGTGATATTGAAGTTATATAGAAAAACTATCATGAACGTCAATCCTATTATTTAATGTTCCATTCTGAGGAATTAAAACTGTTTTACCATTTTGTAAAAAACTTTCTCTTTCGGTATGATGCAACATGAGTTGAAAGTGGTGGGCATGATTACATGTATTGATTTATTCAGATAGATGTATATATGGAGTTTCTGTATTACATGTTTACAGTGAACCCTCATGTTTTTAATAAAGTTCTTGGTACAAACAAACAGAGCTCTAGTTCAACATGTTCAAATCAATGAAAACAGAACTTGAAGATTTGTCCATATTTTCATGTGTCAGTTAAGAAAAATAAATTGTACAGCACAGTTTGTGTATTTGGCTTGGAATATGGTATCTGCCAATATGATATGCAAACACAGCATTAAACAAAAATGTATTTTATATTTAGAATGGATTATTTTTTCTGAATTGTCTGTCTACATATGATGTCTAATGTCAAATCTCAACTGCAGTCGTGAACTACAAAGATCCGGTCCTATAGCTCTTGCCAGTTTGAACTGAATATAATTCCCCTTATCTTGTTACACATGCCTAGCAATGCTTAACTTGTGAGTGAAAGGTGGTCTTACTTCATTGTTTAGGTCAACAGCAGGTCTGCATGGATGGAATTAAACTTTACACATTATGTGACACTCATCTTTGGAAGTGTGGGCAAAATCCAGCTAGATGCATATTACAGTTATTGTGCAAGCTGAGTTTCTAATCCCTCTAGATGGCACAGTTATTGTGCAAGTTGAGTTCCCAATCCAGCTAGATGGTTTAGTTATTGTGCGAGTTGAGTTCCTATGATTTCGTGAAATGTAACTATTTATTGTCAATGTTAAGTTAATGACATTATTTTGTTATTCCTGCTAGATGGCACAGTTATTGTGCAAGTTGAGTTCCTAATCCAGCTAGATGACACAGTTATTGTGCAAGTTGAGTTCCCAATCCAGCTAGATGATTTAGTTATTGTGCAAGTTGAGTTCCTATGATTTCGTGAAATGTAACTATTTATTGTCAATGTTAAGTTAATGACATTATTTTGTTATTCCTGCTAGATGGCACAGTTATTGTTCAAATTGAGTTCCTAATCCAGCTAGATGGAACAGTTGTTGTGCAAGTTGAGTTTCGAATCCCGCTATATAGTACAGTTATTGTGCATGTTTCTACCATTTCGTGAAATGTAACTAAATTATTATCAATGTTAAGATAATGACATTATTTTGTTATTTAAGTCTTAACAAATAATATTATTGTAAACCTGACATTGCGTGTAGGTTTTTGTCTACATATTCTACAGGATAACACGTATGTGGTTTTCTTCAATATTCCAATGAGATGATGGCAGGCATGAACAAACCTCCAGATAAATATTCAATCATATGAATTTGTATGTTGAAATAATTTAAAATCCCAAATGAATTCTGGAATGTGTGGTGTTCATCCAGGATATCACATTACTCGTGTTGGAGTAAGATGAAATGATGCTCATCTACAATGGAATGGCAGGTTTTCTACTCTATTTTATGCACCAGTTAGTGTACTATGAAGGTCAGATATTTTGGTCAGTTTCATTAAATTTGAAAATAACTTTTTTATGAAATATATAAGATTTGTTTTATATACCCGTATTTGTATTTTTTGGTGCTCTCTTTTTTAAATGATATATGAAGGTTGCCTCAACATTGGTCTTACTTCATCAAATAGAAGTTTATGTTCAGCAAGAATTTTGTGAGACCTTCAGAAGTAGTTACGGTACTTGTGTCACATCTGATTAGTTGATTACGGTAGATATGAAAGAGGAAATAATGCTCTTTTCTGACTCGTGAATCTTAAACATTATCATTTCCAGGATGAAAATAAACGAGTAACTTGTTCTCTCTTGTGATTATGATAATGCATATATGTAGACCCTATTGTTATTTTTTTTAATTATGCAATTTATTTCAATTTGATATGGATCAAGGAATGTTCCAGGTGCTGCACATATACAGTTATGTTGACATGTAACTCTCACACGTTTAAGATTCTGTTGCTAATATTATGTAAGTTTAATCATTTAGATGTAATCAATGCAATCTGATTTTCATGTGTGATATGTGGCATATGAATATGTACAATTATTACATGGCAGTGCCTTTCTGGAATTAAAGTTCTATTACTCAAAATTAGATCATGTCATTCATCGATTGTGTATTTTGCATAAGACTACCGTCAATCACTGGTGGTACAAAATACCCCCAAAAAGCAAGCTGATAAGACCAATTGATATTTAGGACTCCGGCATATTCCACCTTTTAATCTGTTTTCACCTGCCCTCCATCTACTTGGAAAAAACACTAATCATTTCCATTGTCAAATAAATATACTGTTTAAATCAACCCTGGTAGTTGAAGTCGCCCAACTTTGAAGATGGTGATTTGGCTTGGATGCTTAATGTTTAGTTCCCAACATGGAAAGCAATCCCAAGCGAGATCCTGTATCGACCCATGGGACTGACCTGGGATGTCATTGTGCACATGTCATGGTAAGAATAGGCCTCAGCCCCTCAGACAGCTTGTTGTTAGAGATAACTAACTGGGACACCCGTGTGGTTCCCGGGGTGTGATAAGGAATAGGACTCTACCCGTGGGATTTCCGGGTGTGAAAAGGAATAGGACCCAGGTGTCATGATATGACTGAAATAGTGTTGAAAGCGACCTTGAACCATGTTCACTAACTCACTCGATCACTCTACACAATTTGTCCAGAATTTGAATTTCTTTGAATTTGTATCGATGTTGGACCAACTAACCACATTTCTGACCGTGCTCTCATTGAACGCCTACAGGGCCAGCGTTCAGATAATATAGGCATAAAATCGAGAAAAGAGACTACTTCAATGCTAGAATATCAGACCGTGATAATACGCTGCTAGATTTGAAGACTAATTTATCCCATCTATTTGCTAATTCAAAACCTGTGGCTCCATGGAAGGTGAACTGATGTCGACCATGTATAATAGTTAGCCCGGTAAAGCACGTTAGTGAATTTCAGGGAAGGTGCGGAAGCCACGCAACTAGATGTATGAGTACGGCAACAGATAGTGGCGAACCCTTAACAGAGAAATAACAGATTGGCGAGGAGACGTATTCAAACAGCAGTGGTAGCTGCTCCATGACCTTCATGCATAACTGAAACTGTATCGTTTCTCACCCCTGTTCATCATGTCCCGTGAAGATAATCCAGCCCGTGAGATACATCACCTTGAAGCCCATTAACTTCGCGTAAACCCAGGTATGATCCTGGTACCCACAAAAGACTTGGAAGAAACCACAGTTAAATATCCATATGTTAGAATAGAGGCTTAGATGATCTTAGCCACCGGATAAGCACAATAAAATAAAATCTGGATGGCACCTAGGGGCTACAATTTGCCATTGATGCTTAAAAAAGACTGCAGAGAGCATATAATCGATAATAATAAGCTATGATGTTGAAAAAGTGTTAATTGACAATGTAATACAAAGCTAAAAATGAGCATGAAAAAAATCTGAAGCATTGAGTAAATCGATCAAGAAAAAAGTTGAGATGACCATAATAAAAAGAAAACTGTAAATACAATGGCGGCATATCGGAAGCATCGAAATGGAAAGTGACCCAAACGCAATGTGTATTTTGAGGAAAAAATATCTAAATTGAAAGAGGAACTCCAATAAAGACGAAAATTTCAGCTTGTGTAGGGTAAAAATTAGTACGCTATGACAAGTTCTAATGTGAAGTAGACCAGAGGAAATCGAGTATAAATCACACTTTCCAGAATACCTCTTATGGCCGCAGTTTTGAATCTTCTTTGTCCTCATAGAAAGTTATGCAAATTGGCTCCTACTGAGCCTGACATAACTGACTGGTATGGATGAGCTTAAGATATGATCTAGGGTAGAACATATTCCGAGTTAAGGAGTAGAGGACGTTCATTTCCCTGCTCTTATGGGGCTACAACATGGTGATTTGTCGGATTTTTCAAAACAAGCTGAATTTCCTAACAAAAGTACGCAGACATCTCAAAATGGAATAAAAATCAACAAAAGACAACACAACCATTTATGCGTTCTACTGGTGGGTCGATAGTGTGATGGGACGGACCAAAAAATTAGCATTTTAAATTCAACGGTTGGAGGGTGCAAAGTGCTCCATAGGTTAAAAATTATTCCTCCGGAATACCCCCAAATTCACTCCTATTCACTTTCAACAAAAAGAAAACTTCTGAATGGCTAATAATTGGAACTTCAATAATATTCTCCACACCCACCCTGATTCCCCACCCCCACCCCCTCCTGGAAATAGGACTGAAAAGGCTCAGTTTATCTGTTATACCGCTAATATTTTCTAAGAAAGTATGGTGTCCCCTTGTTTTTATTACATATTTAACAAGCACTATATGTGTTTAGTATTATATAGCAAAATGGGGAAAATTTGACCTTGGGAAGTTTGATTTATTGAGCATCAAAGAAGAAAAAATCCAAATTTCCCTATGTATTCAGTGTTATGGCTTTTAAGTGGTATACATGCTTTTGGCTACCATATTTTTTTAACGAGTATGGTGACCCCCTATTTTTTTCCATGGATCATCTTCTCCTAACCAGATGAAAAAATCCTGAAATTTAAAAAAAAATTCAACCTCTAGAAATGAACGTCCTCTACTCCCTTAAACGAGATAACCAATTTCAGACGACATGTCATGGCCGCCATTGTTTGGTTTGTTGGTTGTATGGATATCACTTCTGATAACTGGAAGCACTGCTGAGGTAATACATGTAGAGTTTACTGTTTGAGATTCACAATGGAGTCGGACACGTACATGTAGGTGGTGGCATTCACATATCTATCGTCTGGTGGCTGCTTCCAGCACATGCACTAGAATTAGTGTACTGCTTACATTTGATCTTTTATAGATGCAGCAGCTGAAGCAAAGCCCCGGTTGAATTCTGTATGTTTAAGAGTAGTGTAGTTTCCTGGGTTTGTTGAAGTATCTCTGAACATTATTTGGGTAATGTATGTTCTTTTGACTGGATTGGTCTTCTGACATAAACATAGGGCACGATCCTCTGGACCGCTGTGACACAAATACATGTTTTGACTGAAATTTTCTCTGTTGGCCTGGGGTATGTACAGCTATTCAGTATTCTGAATTCACCAATGGTGTTTCTCAAAGCAAAATGCAAAAGTCCTAAATATCAGCTTATTAACTCGAAATATCTTGAAGGTGATGAATGTGAGAATTAAGATGAGACAGATGGTGCAAATTCGACGCAATTCGTTGATACGTTTCGAAAAATATCGATGGCCACCATATTGAATTCACCTATGACGAATATAGCCTGTGTACAAAATACTATGTAAATAAACTAAAAGTAATCCCAGTAGGTTGTGCTATGAATTAAAAAAAAAACTTTTTATAGTTTTTTCATTCTTCCGCTTGCGGATATGTAAAAAAGTGAATTAGGCTTGCATAACCTCGCATGGAATCTGCTACCCCATACATGACGCCAAAAAAGAAAATAGTATCTAGTCATATCTCAATTGCCATCTTATAGTATCCACCTTCCAACACATAATGTGACAGAAACATTTTCCAACTCACTTTCGTTCAGTTGGTTGATCCACTATCAGCAATAGCAGAAAGTATATTTTATAGTATCAGTAACGTCACATTCACGTATCATTTCAGAGGCATCCTTCAAAATCGTGCACTATTTTAGACATTATTGCATGCAATGATACCAAACATGTTGCAGTTTGATGGAATAATAGACTGGGATAAATGATAACAATAACCATACTTTGGGAGTACTCAAATTTAAAAAACTCTACATTGCAAACGTCCCAGTGCACTTAGCTCCGGTGTAGCCTTGTTCCATACTACGTGAGAACAACGCTACGGCTGCAAGCCAGTCACCAGATCGAGTTGTTGGGGAAATTGCCGTACGGGCAATATTTGCCGAACCAATTGACCATAACCAATAAAATAATTCGATTCTATGTCCACTTACCTTTCATAAAAATCCTTGTTTATGAGTGACCGTCCGGCTTGGCAAGAGATCGAAACTCGGACGAGGGGGGTAAAACTGTCCACATCGCCGCCATCTTTACATCGATAAGTTTTACATGGACAGTATAACCCCCTCGTCCGAGTTTCGATCTCTTGCCAAGCTAAAAACGGACGGTCACTCATAAACAAGGATTTTTATGAAAGGTAAGTGGACATAGAATCGAATTATTTTATTGGTTATGGTCAATTGGTTCGGCAAATATTGCCCGTACGGCAATTTCCCAACAACTCGATCTGGTGACTGGCTTGCAGCCGTAGCGTTGTTCTCACGTAGTATGGAACAAGGCTACACCGGAGCTACAGTGCACTAATTGCCAATAAGTGTTACTAAAAAGTTGGGGTTTCAGAAAAACAATGTACACAAAATTCCCCCAGGGGTGGAAGCCTGGTTAAATTGAATAGTACACATTATTTAAGTCAAATGGTAACAACGTAAGTTGGAATAAATTGTGGTTAGGCCTCCAACATGATTATGGTTTACACAACCCCATCATTTAAGCAGTATATAAAGGTGAAATCTCCGAGCATTCTTGAGGCTTCGCGAGTAGAGAATAGATTACCTTTAATCTTAAGGTCACTTCCGGTTCGAGGTCACTTTGGTTCATGTTACTTGCGGGTGGACGCAATAACAGGACTTTACATCCAGTAAAATGGGCCTGAGTGGGTCATACTTGGTCCAAATGTTTCATGTAGGATGTCGCCTTGAAGCTTTTCATCAGCGAGAGAAAGGGAAAATCACAGGAAAACCTTCCTCGGCACCTCACATTCAGACTAGAAAACGGAAGATTCTTAGACGTAACCTCCGTAACTCAGTGGCGCTTTAATTGTAGCTGTTCTTGTGGAAATTATGAAGTTACCACATGGCACCCAGCACCGGCTTAAGCGGAATAAGATACGCCAGTTCGGGAGCTGTGGTTACAGATCAGCTCAAAATAAGTAACTCATCTGATGATAACGGATTAGCATAAAGGGCGTCTGGTGAGGTAAACACCTCAACATGGGGTAAATGCAAGAATTCACAGAAAAACTAACATGTAATGCCCGACGTAGTGTGGTGAATTTCCCACCAAGACAATAAATGTACACATATTTGTCAAATGGCATGTACAGAGGGCGTACCTCGGGAATTAACCATCCACCAGCAAAAACCTACCATATACAATATCTCATTGAGATATGTAAGATGTGGGAAAAGGTTAACGACGTCTGGCGAATAAAAAGCAACCATATTACTCCACAGGAAAGCATTCATCGGCGCCCCAGATTCAGATTAGAATGCTGAGAGTTCTAAGCCGTAGCCTCGGTATCTCAGCCGCGCTGGGAGGGGAAGGGTATATGAAGTTACCACATAACCCCGCCTTAAGCGGAACTACATACGTTAGCTCAAGAGCTGTGATAACATATAAGCGCAAGTAAGTAACTCGCCTGATGTTAATGGCTGAGTATCGAAGGCGTCTGGTAGAATAAACGCCCCAACATGGGGTAAACATCGTAAATGTCATTTTCCATGCAGAGTTTGTAACCTGCTAAAGGCCAGTATATCTGACAGTAGGAGCTATAATATACAATTTAATGCCAAAAGAAAAGGGTAAATGCACGAACACCCAGAGAAACTAACCTGTAATAGCCAACGTCGTACGGTAAATTTCTCACGAAGAAAATAAACCTACATATATGTGTCAAATTAAATGTACAGAAGGCGGGTCTCGGGGATTAATTCCACCAACAGAATCTTACCATATACTACAATGGTGAGATATGTAAGTGGTTAAAAAAGTGGAGGACCTCTGCCGACTGAAACGCAACAATGACCTCCCTCGGCACCTCATATTCAGACGGTAATACGGACGATTATAAGACGTAGTCTTGGTATCTCAGGCGCGCATATATTGCATATGTACATGTGGATATGAAATAACCACTCTCCCCTACTTAAGCAAAATTAGATACGCCAGCTCGGGAGCTGTTATGATAGAATCTCAAATAATTAACTTATCTGGTGTTAATGAACGAACCCCAAGGACGTCTGATGGAGTAAACGACTCAGTATGCCTTGCTATCCTAGCCGCGTTGTTATTGCATCCAGTCATGTGAAAACTATGAAGTAACCACAAGGCCCCTAGCACCGGCATAAGTGGAATCAGACTCTACTGCTCGAGAGCTTTGATGACAGATCAGCTCAACTAAGTAACTCATCTGATGTTAATGGATGAGCACTGAGGGCGTCTGATGGAGTAAACGCCTCAACATGGTGTAAACATGGTAAATGAAAATCTAACCTGTAATGGCCCCGTGCGATAACTTCCCCACCGACAGAATCTTACCATATACGGATAATAAATTGGTGAGACATGTAGGAAGGCGGGGGGGGGGGTGACTTCTGGTGACTAAATGCAACCATATGACTCCACATGAAACCCCCCGTCGGGACCTCATATTCAGACTGAAATATGGAGGATTCTAAGACGTAGCCTTGGCATCTCAGCCGCGCTTTCATTGCAGCTGTTCACGTGGAAACTATGAAGTAACCACACTGCCTCTGCCTCTGCCTTAAGCAGAATTAGATACGCTACCTGGGGAGCTGTGATGACAGAACAGCCTAAATAATTAACTCATCTGATATCGAAAGAATCTGATGGGGTAAACGTCTCAACATGGGGTAAACGTGGTCAATGCAAGAATACCTAGAACAACTAACCTATAATACCCGACGTCATACGGTTACTTTCCCATCAAAACAATAAACTTACCTGCATTTGTCAAATGACATGTTCAGATGGCGGGCATCGGGGATTACCCTATCTGATCACTAGGGCTTGTTAAGACCTTCCAGGTCTGTGGGGCATTTTGTCGCCCTTAAATAATTTTTTTACCTCTTGGACTAGGGGGCCGAACCTTATCACACCATACCCCTGGGACATGATGTAACAAAAATGTAAAACTAATCCAAGGCGGTCGCTTTGATGACGTCACAGTGACGTCATTTTGTAAAAGGCATTTTTGTCCATATTTCCTCCGGATTTTATAATTGTTTATTTAAGTGTTGTCTTCGGTATTCACATGGGCGCCATTTTGTATTTACCTATGATCCTCTGCTGGGGCGTTTATGCAAATGGGATCAAAATGACTCCAATATGATGAACCATATCGCTGAGTGCCCGCTCTCAATTTTTGTCGTTCCGGAGATAGAGTGAAAAGTTTAATAGAGGGCTATAATGCCCCCTCCCCTGGCAGGGTTAACAATTCACCAGCAGAATCCTACCATATATACAGTTAAAATATTGTGAGATATAGAAGAGGTTGGAAACATCTACGACGTCTGGCAACTAAAACGCAACCATATCACTCCACAAGAAGGCCTCCCTCTAGGGTTTTATTCCCGTCAATCTCAGTTGCTTATCTATAATTTCTACATATTTATATACTCTTATATTGTACATACTGTATGGTGATTAAACATTCATTCATTCATTCATCCCTCGGCGCCCCACATTCAGACTGGAATACGAAGGATTCTCAAACTTAGCCTTGGTATCTCAGCCGCGCTTTTAATGCAACTGTTCATGTGAAGTCTATGAAGTAACCACACGGCCTCTAGCACCGGCTTACGCGGAATTAGATACGATTGCTCGGGCGCTGTGATTGCAGATCAGCTCAAATAGGAACTGGTCTGATGTTAATGGATGAGCATCAAGGGCGTCTGATGGAGTAAACGCCTCAATATGGAGTAAACGTGGAAAATGCAGGAATACCCAGAAAACTTTAACATGTAATGCCCGTCGTGCGGTATATTTCCCATCAAGACAATAAACATACATATATTTGTCAAATGACATGTATACAGGGTGGGCCTCCGGGATTAACAATCCACAAGCAGAATCCTACGATATAAAGATAATAAATTGATGAGCTATGTAAAAGGGAGGTGAAGTTGACGTCTGGGGACTGAAAAGTGACCCTATAACTACACAGGAGAGCCATCCTCAGCACCTCAGCTCACATTCAGACTAGAATACAGGATTCTAAGATCTAGTCTTGGTATCTCAGCCGCTCTTTTATTGCAGATGTTCATGTGGAATGTAACCGCATGGACTGTAACCACACGGCTCTTAGCACCTGCTTAAAGGATTTTAATCAATATTTATTTTTTCTCTGGAATATGTGTCAGAAGAGTTAGTACTTAATTAAGATTTTTTTTTTAATTTCCTTGTCCCCTGTGGGCGTATTTAAGCCTTTATAATTACAGACCTGTAGCTCAATTTTCGCCAGTTAACCCGTTAATGAGCTTAGGCGTCACGTGACCTTGTGACGTCAGACAGGCGACCGTTTCCTGCGGACAGCTGTCAGCGCTACATATTATGCTGTGGATTGCGATTACTCCATCGCGTATATCGCCGTATAATTAATCGAAAACGATTCGAAGCCATGGAGGAATATGCCAATGATGATGATCTATATACAGACCACATAAATGGACATCTTGACGTTCTGCCGTATCAGTTTGAACCTGCAGGTACTTTGTTATTGTGCCACACAATGGGCCCATATAATATCATCTCTTTACACGGCACAAAGCCACGGAGAGATATTCACTGCCCATAGACAATATATGGCTAGACGGAAACTGGAGAAGAAGGCAAAAACCAGCTGTCAAATTTCTTGTTTTCTCAAACACAAATAATATAATCTTGTGCACAGAAGGACGAAAGAAACTTTTCGGGATGATGGCTTCATACTACTACAGGCAAATAAAGCCGTAGCTGCGAGTTTCTTTGAGATGGCTAAAAACGCACATCCTCTATCGAAATTCAGGTATGAAATATCTGAAAACGAGGCGAATTATCTAGACGTTGCCGTTTTCAAGGGGAAAAGATATTCGACTGACTCAATACTTGATGTGAAATGCTAAACAAAGCCAACTGAAACCTACAAATACCCACACAGTAAACCAGCACTTTACGGGAGAATTGAAAATATATATTAATATACGAAACTGCAATAATACTGCAGACAACATAGACTAGTCAGAACACTTCAAGCGAAAGCTTAAAACAGAGAGGATACTCTACCTCGGAAAATTACTGACAGAAACAAATACCTCAAGAGGAACGAGGGCATACAGAATAAGTCTGTACTGAAACGACGTATGCGTTACATAACGACTTTCAATCCATACACGAGATGGCTGAAAAGGATCTTGAAGAAATACTGGATCGCAAACATACATGCCGTAAAGCTTTACCAGCCAGCCACAATTATGCTATAGGCTGGGTAAAAGCATCAGTGAAATACTGGAAACGTAAAAAATCTGACCATAACGGTCAATGCGTAGGCTCCCTGATGAGGGTTTCGCTGTTCAGAAATAAGAATTTTCGACCTAAAATAACCCGAAACTTGCACCCGCAGATACTAAACAATGAGAAACAAAACGGGCAAGTAGGAGTCTGGGTTTTCACCAGTGTTATTGTAGGTGTGGCCCCCTAGGACCAGTATTTATTATATTAATTAACAAGGTGGGCTTCAAGCCACGGTGGGGTTCCTGGATCAGTAGGTCATACGCAATGGGGATGAATATATACTGCTTATTTATTTATTGATGTCATTGTCTTGAGAACGATACCTGTATCAAAGCGTCGTCCCGAATAAACTAGAAGTTGTTATCCATAAGTAATTTGTTTATTTATCTACTTCCCAACTTCTAAATGCCACTAAAAGAAATCTCTCCCAGTATGTAATTCATACTAAATTGCTACCTGTCATTAGCGAGCTCTCGCGCCTGTGACGTCACAGATTGGCGGCCTCGCTTTCATTCCACAAATATGCATATCTAACTGGGAGCTCAATAGAGCTGTCAAAAAGGCTTAAATACGCCCACATGGGACAAGGAAAAAAAAATTAAAAAATTTCTTAATTAAGTACTACCTCTTCTGACACACATTCCAGAGAAAAAAAAATATTGATTAAAATCTTTAAGCGGAATAAGATACGCTGGCACGCGGGAGCTGTGATGACAGATCAGCTCAAATCTGATGTTAATGGATGAGCATCGAGGGTGTCTGATGCAGTAAACGCCTCAACATGGAGTGAAAATGGTAAATGTAATATCCAGAAAAAAACTAACCAGTATTGCCCTACGCCGCGCGGTGAATTTGCCACCAAGAAAATAAACCCACATCTATTTGTCAAATGACATGTACAGAGATTGGGCCTCGGGGATTAATAGTCTGCCAGCACCTTTGGTATGCCAGCCGCGCTTTCGTTGCAGGTGTTCATGAGGACGATAACACATATAGCATGTATAGTTTCGTGCCCACGGATCGCAATGGAAAATAAAAGTTCCCGTAGGGAAAGAAATCATCACGGCGTATTGGACTTAATGAACTTTCTAGCCAAATAGAGGGAAGAGCGACTTTGGACACGGGTTACCGATCCCATATATGAACTTGTTGATTTACCAACAGGAATTTCAACTTGTCAAAAAGATTTTCAAAGCCTTATGGTGGATCGGGAAAAAGAGTCACGTCGTCGTAGCATACAAAAAAACACGGGGTCGTCACTGGAAAGGATAGCTTTAGTCCGCTGTCGATGCGACTTCAAGAAGGATGCGTCTCCGGGAAATACGGAGTTGGATTGTTTTCTATTTTCTAGTAGGGGAAATCAAATATAATACTTTAATGCCCCCTTGGAGGGTGTCAGCAGATGCAGAAGAGGAAGGACGCACAGAGGGACAAAACTTTGGTTGAACAATACTAAAACACCGACAAAAACAAAGTTTATAATCAGTCCATTTCTAACGTGTGAAGTGCCAACAAGCCGAACACATACCCCGTATGTGAAAAAATATTTGTTTCGTCATGATAACATGCTCAATCACACCCGTCCAATCCACGAACATATTACACAAACTCGTTCAGATTTCAAGCTCACATCAATAGTATTAGAACATTCATTTGAGTTGAAAGTTGTAGGCCCTACCAGTAGTTACCAGACAATGTATGGCCATTTTTGACGTAATGAGTAATAGGAGAGATGTGATGCATGAAGATGAGGCCCAATCTACAGTCCACTTGAGCAATTGCAATTCTAGTGTATTCCTGCACACGACATGTTCTGTATCTCGATGAGGCAATACCTCTGAGTTAATCCCAGGGTTGTCTCGGAGACTTTTACCCAGCTTAACTGCGAAACTCTTTTTCTCAGTGCAACTTCGTCAGTCCCTTTTCGTGTTTGTCAGCGTAACTGCGTAACTTCGGCAAAATGCTTAACATGCTAACAAGAAAAGTACGCATCTCTAGCGACGGTTTGAGCCTTAATTCTCGGAAATGCCACTGTATGGGGCCTCTCCTCTAAGTATTTGATCACCCAGGACGTCTTTCCACACCACGTCGAGCCGCTGGCCGTCATGGCATAGGGATGCTCGACTCAACTTGGTGAAATCAGAGGAGGTGGGCCGATAGACTGTCAGGCGGATCGTTGTTTTTCAAATCAGCCATTCAACGACACATATATACAGACCCATATATACGACGTGCTGTTCGTTCCGCCTTTTGCACTTTAATTCCTAGACAGCCCACATACACAATTCTATGATATACAGATAATAAATTGATGAGATAGTTGGACAAAATTGACAAACTCAGGGTAATAGAAAGCAACCATAGGACTCCAAAGGAAAGCCTCTCTCGGCACCTCATATTTATACTAGACTTTGGAGGATTCTAAACCTATACAAAGCAGCTTCACTGGAAAATTTGTCTCCAAATCTCCATGATCATAGATGGTATGGCTGCGTCATGCTCTCGTGCAGTCAGACGAATCACACCTGTGAACATGCGGTCCCTACATGTACAACTATCATGACCGCAGTCCTCCAGAGGGTCCAGGATACAGACGTCGACCTAGCGTTCCAGCTTCAGCTTCGTCTTGGCAGTCCAGAGAGATCAAGATCGTTCTGGCTACCAAAGCTAGGCGAGATGACTTGCGTCAATATAGATATGAAAATGTAAGGGCCACATAGTACGTTGAAATTATCTGTGAACTGTAAATACACCTGCAACCTGAGTCAATTCCAACATATCCCATGTTGTATCGTACTTCTGGTGCACAGGTAATTCGTATAAATTGGATTGCATATACATACGCATCTCACACCACATCTATAACAAGGGACGGCATCTTGAAATTCACTTTTCCATGAGAAATTACCGGATTTCAAAGGCTCGATTGAGATCAAATAAACGCAATTTATTCAAACCTGACGGTGTTCTGGTTTTCTGTTACACTTCATAACACAAATCCCGGGTTGTATATGGCGCTGCGGTGCACAGTTTTGGAAAAATCCTTCCTCAAATCAGCGGTTGCCTCGCTTCGAGCATCTTCACGGACGTTGAAAGACTACGGTAGCCTCGAACCCGAAATCCTAACAATTACGTCACGCACCACGAACAACGCTGATTGGCTGCTTACACTATTGCAGTACACAGTGCGCGAAATTCAGAACTGTCAAACGTGTCCGTCTAGCTTGATCAATCCAAGATAGCCAATCAGCGTTGTTCCTGGTGCGTAACGTAATTGTTATGATTTCGGGTTCGAGGCTACGGCAGTTCCTCTTGCATATCGCTCCAATTTCAACGTCCGTGAAGGTGCTCGAAGCGTGGCATTTTAACCGCTGATTTGAGAAAGGATTTTACCGAAACTTTGCACCGCAGCGCCATATACGATCCGGGATTTGTGTTATGAAATGTAACAGAAAACCAGAACACGCCAGTTCTGAATAAATTGCGTTTATTTGCCCTCAATCGAGCCTTTGAAATCCGGTAAGTTCTCACGGAAAAGTGAATTTCAAGATGGCGTCCCTTGTTATAGATGTGGTGTCAGATGGGTATGTTGGATACGTTTATTGCCCTGGCATACGCCGCTTTCCAGTTCATGCCCGAGCTTTTCAACATCGTCGCTGTTCTTTCGATTTCCATATGGACTGGGTCCTTGTCCAGCAATTTTATATGGGTCAGGAGGTGGGCATACTGCTGACGTAAAGCCCGTCGTGGTCTGGGTGCCAATGTATTATGGGCTAACACTGCGGCTTCCTCTTTCGAATACCCTTTGCGGTGAAACTTGTTTCCTGTGGCCTCCAACATCTCACCCAGCTCTGCCTCCATACTTTCTATGAACAAATCCTTCCATAGCCTCGAGTTCACATTATGTTCATTCCCTTGTACGGGTTTGGGTTGGTCCTTCACGGTTGGGTGATATTCCGACACTGATGGTATGAAGGGCACCTGCTGTACGAGGGCGGGTTGCTGCTGGTGAACGGGTGTTGGATGGTGTAGTAGACGATGCGGTGATGCCTCGCCGGGTAATAGGTGGATGGTCAGCCGACGATCTTCGGGGGTATGGACTTTTAAATCTACGAACAGGTAGCCATACGGACGACTTGTCGCTCCTTGAAACGCCTGCATGAAATGGTCGATGTTCTGAGGATAAATTCGACTACCAGACACACGGATTTGTGCTCTGTCGATGGGATTGGAGAACAACACAAAGTATTGGCAGTTCAAGGCGATATCTCTGGACGCCTTCCCTTGAGGAAAGAGATTTTGGGTCAAATAGATGACGGGCAGATTCCGATGATGGGATCCTTTGGTAAACAAGTCGGCGATTTTCGAATTGTCCTTGGCCGCACTCATTAGATCATCGAGCACTACCACGTTGATCTGCTCGGAATCGAAGTAATACGGTTCGTCTATGTCTTGAGGAATCCATGGGACGAAACTCACATTCTGTAACCTTGTAGTTTCGAAGGCGGGCTGCCATTGGCTATAACAGACAACGCGTGTATAACAGATGGGCCCTTCCTCTAAGAACTTCATCACCCAGGACGTCTTTCCACACCCCGTAGGGCCGCTCGCCGTCATGGTATAGGGATGTTCCACTCTACTTGGTGGATCTATAGCGGGACTCGATAGTGTCTCTTGTCTATGCATTAGACGCATATGTCTGAGCATATTGTCGCGACGAGAGAAGGTTCTCTGACAGAACGTACATGTACTCGACATGGTGCCCGGTCAGCGGGTGGATACAGACTGAGACTAATGGTGTACAAACGACCTTATATGACCACTTACTCACTCACTACCTCACTACCTCACTCACTCACTCATTCGCCATAGTTAGTGCGTCCATGCGTTAAGACGGGCGTTAGCACTCACTCACTCACTGACTCACTCACTGACTCACTCACTCACTCACTCACTCACTCACTCACTGACTCACACAGTCACTCCCTCACTCACTCACTCATCGCATGTTCCACGGATGTAAAAACCCGGATGATGAAGAGGACCCGGATGTAAAACCAGGGTCCCGGATGTAAAACATGGGAAAACCCACTAAGAAACCCAATTCTCGGGGATGGAGTAGTCGCGAGCTCGGAGTTCGGGGATGGAGTAGTCGGGAGCTCGGAGCTCGAGGATAGGGCAGGCGTGAGCTCGGAGGCCCAAAATTGTTACTTTCTATACCACTCGTAAACGACCTTATATGGCGATACCGTCCTGCAAAATGAACCCCTTTTATAGGGAAAACATTGGCACTGAGCTATTTATAAAACTTGGCTCCCAGCCAATGGGCTTTCGCCCAATATAAATCTTGGCACCCAGCCAATGCTGATGCAATCCGGTATGTACAGACCCTACAGGGCGGAGAAAGGCTATCTATTGGCACGGAAAGGGCCGAACATGGCCGGAGATGACCGGCGCCACCAATCCACGTGACAACTTCCGGTGATCCCGCGCGCGGCCGGAGAAAACCCGCGCTCGCGCGCGGCCGGAGAAATTCCGTGCGCTGCGTGCTCGCGCAGGGGCAGGCGCCCCGGGGAAATCCCCGTGGGAAAGTGGAACTCTTCTGTGTTCGGAGGTAGTTTTAGTGAACCGGAAGTGACGTCAATACCCAATGACGTCGGATGCTCCTCCACGCATGCTTCAACATAAGACCTCCTACGACTCCATCGGACCACTAGGGGCTCACCTAGACCCCAAAATGTATATTCCCATACTCTTTGTCTACCGCGCATGCGCAGAATGTCTAAAACGGCCGACACACTAGTCCAGGCGGATGCTCCCTCACATATGCTTCACATTGATACCTCACTCGACTCCATCGGACCATTAGTGGCCTACCTAGATCCCAAAACGTCTATTTCCATACCCTTTTCCCACAATTCCCTGTCTGCGCATGCGCAGAATGTTGAAAACGAACGACACACTAGTCCAGGCGGATGCTCCCTCACGAGAGCTTCAAAATAAGACCTCATACGACACCATAGGATCATTAGGGGCTCACCTAGACCCCATAACGTCTATTTCCATACCCTTTTCCCACAATTCCCTGTCTGCGCATGCGCAGAATGTTGAACACGAACGACACACTAGTCCAGGTGGATGCTCTCTCACGAATGCTTCACACTGATACCTCACTCGATCCAATCGGCCCACTAGTGACCCACCTAGACCCCAAAACGTCTATTTCCGTACCCTTTTCCCACAATTCCCTGTCTGCGCATGCGCAGAATGTTGACAACGAACGATACACTAGTCCAGGTGGATGCTCTCTCACGTATGCTTCACAGTGATACCTCACTCGACCCAATCGGCCCACTAGTGGCCCACCTAGACCCCAAAACGTTTATTTCCATACACTTTCTCTACTGCGCATGCGCAGAATGACGTCAGTCCCACGTCACACCCACCCCGTTGGATACTCCCACACGTATGCTTCATATTGATACCTCACTCGACCCAATCGGTCCATTAGCGTTCCCTACAGATTGCCGAACATTTTCACGAAAACCCACGTATTTGGGACTACTTTCGGTCCGCGAAGGCAGACCGCATCACCGCCAGACCGCATCACCACGGAGGAATACATGCCCCCAAGGTCACGCCAGATTCACTCAAACCGGAAGTGACGTCATACCTGCGCAGAACACTCCTGCGCACACCGCCCCATTTTTTTCTGCGCATGCGCAGTGAGGCGCCAGTGACACGAAAAGCACTTTCTATACTACTTACGAATTCCCTCTGGCCCTTCTCTACCAGGCTGCGTGCGGATTTAATCCGCCGATAGACCTACGTTCCTCAAGCCCAACTCACACTACAAACATTTTGTTGTATTAGAACAGAACAGTTTGTTCGTGTTTTTGTTCGTGGTAACCTCACACTGCGAACATTTTCTCTCGACCGCCAGTCGCCGTTGTAGCAGTTTCTTATCCCATTTTCGTATGCTTTCATACCTGATCAAGCAGCGAGGACATTTGTTGTGTCATGTGAGAGTGACTTCGTCACATGACCGACAGCTACCAGTTGATTGGATGCTGTTGGTAAATGTTCGGCAAAATGTTCGCGATAATTGTCAAACAGCAACCAAACTACAACCATTAACATGAGATGCATTTATTGCCTGATGAGAAAATAACCGATCGAACATAATTGAACACAGTAATATTGTCACCCATCAGCCATACAAGTCACCCCATCAATTACATTCCATGATAGACACATCGGAATGATTGATCAGTTACATATCTTATTTCAAATGTAAAGGTTAGAAACATAAATACATTTGAGCATACATTAGTTATACGTGACATAACCAGCAAATAGTTACAACCAAAATATTAAGAAATATAGTGAAGCGGGGGCAAGGGGTATTTTCGTACTCCGTTTTGGGGTAATTTTCATTATCCGTTCTCAGTTCTGAGGAAAACTCATTTTGCGTACACACGTTCTGGACATATTCCGTGGTCCAATTTTGAAAGAATGTGTGATGGTTACCCGAGAATAACTCCCTCGGACACTGGCGTGTGTATATCTATTGTCCAGGCCGGGTCAGCTGCCCTTTATGACGTCAAATGCACAGTCGACTTTGCGCTATTTTGGTACGTTCTATTTTTAAATGAACAGGTTTCCTCGACAGTAACTTTTTTGTAGGCCAGTCGTACAGAATTATTCGTTTCGGTCGAAATTCCAGTTGTACCCCATTTTCAAACAATACAAAAGGATTATTTTTGAAGTTGGTGCTAATACTGTTATATGGAATATGGAATAGGTCTTTTGGATTATGGACGCGGATATTCTCTAATGGACGACGGCTGAATTATGGATGACGGACTAGACGCTTGTGATTACTCAATGTATCATATATTAACTCGCAACCGTCTTTTAGTTAAATGATTTGCGATTATGTGAAATTATTGCTGTTTCAAAAGTAACTTCTTTTAACGAGCTACGTCATTGTAATGTTGCAAATCGAACTTGCCGTAGAATATCTCGTAGTATGACACAACGGGAACTTGACCCCGCCTTGGGCTGGTCATCATCGGCTACGGCTGTAGGCACTTCGATGGTCTCATCATTCGCAGATTTCAAATCTACATAGTATATAGCCCTACATTGAGGGCATAATACTCCCTCAGTGTTGACTTCAAAGTCACTCCTGCGTTTTACTAGCTCTGGTATACGTGAGAACAAGGCTATGGCTGTAAACCAGTCACCAGTTGGAGTTGTTGGGAAAATGCTGTACGGGCAATATTTGCCGAACCAATTGACCATAACCAATAAAATAATTCGATTCTATGTCCACTTACCTTTCATAAAACACCTTGTTTATCAGCGACTGCCCATTTTTAGTCTTACAAGACGTCTAAACACGGGCGAGGGGGTAAAACTGCCCGCATCGCCGTTGTGCGTGTAGTGTTTATCGCGAGTTGTTGTGGCGCGTAATCAGCGTTCTGATCGACGCAAGATGGCGGCGATGTGGCCAGTTTTACCCCCCTCGTCCGAGTTTTGATCTATTGCCAAGCTAAAAATGGACAGTCGCTGATAAACAAGGTGTTTTTATGAAAGGTAAGTGGACATAGAATCGAATTATTTTATTGGTTATGGCCAATTGGTTCGGCAAATATTGCCCGTACAGCATTTTCCCAACAACTCCATCTGGCGACTGGTTTACAGCCATAGCGTTGTTCTCACGTAGTATGGAACAAGGCTATACCAGAGCTAGCGTTTTATCCACTCTAACTGTGAACCAGATATTTCTCTGGTCTGGCCTGAACGCGTATTCTTGTGACAACACTCACACTTCGACTTGTTGAATGGTACATTACTGTTCATAGTGAGAACTATAATGATTCTTAAATATAACGAGAACAGTTCAGGAAAATACACATTAAGATTCCCTCGTTTTTTATACATGGGAAGTATTGCTGACCCATGAAAATAAACCCATTCAATCACGGTGATTTGGACATGTCATGAGTGTGCTGCAATAAGGGTCGAGTTGTAGCAGTGAATGCAGAAATGTGTATACACAGTTATATCTATATTTTATTAACTGAATATCACTGAAGATTGTTTCACATAACATAAATATATCCAAATTTTAAATATTAGAAAGAAAGAATAAGAAAATAGGAAGGAAATTTTTCTGATCCAGATGTGAATCGAACTCATAGCTCAACAAACTAGTCACCGCACTGTTTTTGAAAGCGAGCAGCCTAACAACTGGACTACGACGACGTCTACTTGAAAAGCATTTTTTATTTGCTCACATAACGTTTCTGGTAGAATACAGGCGAAGCATTTGCACAATTTATAATTTTGATGAAATATGACACCTCAAACCAGAATGATATTTCAACCGATTGTAACACTAACCATTGTGATAATAGATACACACAAATTGTTTTGGTTTGAGGTGTCATATTTTATATATGAAGGGAAATCCCTTCAGAAAATGTCCCTAAAATGTCGAAAGAGCACACTCGACCGTTTTCAAACTTGAATAAATCCAGTTTAGAGCAATTGACAATCACCATTTCGCATGATATGAAACTTCAGCATTTTTACAGCACATAACAATAACTTTCACCCGTTTCACTTTCAAACGAAAATCATGTTCACTACCGTCACGTCCGAGGCAGTTAGTCTCGGGTAACCATCACACATTCTTTCAATGGCGACATAGGCCTACAATTTTTTTTATAAATCCACATCCGAAAACCGTCCTTAAATATCACTGTTACTTATATGGGTTATTTTGTTTACAGTTTTGGAGCGAGGGAGGATCTACGGGGGGGTCAGGGGGGTCCGGACCTCCCCCCCCCTCCCATGAAACCTAAACAAATTTTTTTTTTTTTGGAGGGATCAGCGAACCCTGAGATTCCATGTAGAAATAATGTCTTGAAATGATATGTAAATTAAATGAATGTGGATTATGTAATTAGAGTATATATAAGTGTATTAAACAGACCATCATCTATTCATGTAGTTTGTGAGTGTACTGTTTAAGTTGGAGTTTCAATATGTATCTAAAATCAGATATTATCGCCGCGAGCGCACCACGTACGTAGTGGTATGTTATAGGCCAGTAGGCCTGTTTTGTTTGTGTTAAACCAGGAAGTCAAAAGTTGTCAGGCATATTCTTCAATATCGATGCGTGTTTATGCGAAACAAATGTGAAAATAGAACAATAAATCTACCTACATTGTGTTCAGATTTATTTCCGGGAAAACGCGTAAAACGCGTCTCCCGCAACCTGGAACCCCGGAGCTTCCGGGGCCTAGGCGGCCCCTGGACCCTCGCCTGTCAGGCTGTGAGGATCGCTTATTTTAGCTTTGTGTAAATGAATCGGTATCGTATTGGTTCTAATGTTCCATGATGTAAAAGTCATCGTTTTTTTATCTGTTAAATATAACTGGAAAGTCAAATGGATTCAGGCATGAAGTATGGTTTTTTCAATATCGATGCGTGCTAAATGAGAAACAACATGAAAATAGAACCATAAATCTGCATACATTATGTTCGAATTTATTTCCTGGAAAATGCTTAGAACGCATCTCCGGAGATCTAGGAATTCGGAGCTTCCGGGGCCTAGGCGGCCCTTGGACACTCACCTGTTGGGCTATGAGGATTTCCTTGTTTTATCTTTTTGTGAATGAACCGTATCGGTATAGGCATCTTTGTTTCCCTTCCATGAACTAAATGCCATCGTTTTGTATGTTTTAAATATAACTAGGAAGTCAAATGGATGCAGGCATGAGGTGCGATTTTTTCAATATCGATGCGTGCTTATAATTGCGAGAAAATTGTGAAAATAGAACCATAAATCTGCATACATTATGATCAGTTTTATTTCCGGGAAAACGCTCAGAACGCATCTCCCGCGATGTTGGACCCTGGAGCTTCCGGGGCCTATGCGGCCCCTGGACCCTCGCCTGTTGGGCTGTGATAGTCGACCCCTCCCCCTATGAATTTTGGCTGGATCCGCCCTTGTGGAGTATATAATGAAATATGTTGTCAACTGTGGACAATTGCCAACGTTTTCCGATGTTTACTCCGCTGCATGTACTGACATTAACAACACTGTAAACAGCGGGGTAGCTAATAAAGACACACTTGAGTTCTTCACAATTGTTTTTTCTTCGTTCTTCGTATTTGGATTATTTTTTTCTTTTTTCTCCGTACTAGAGATAATTTACCCAGTTGTGGAGGGTTGCTGGGGTTTTTTAATATCGTTGGCTGTACTCACAGGATATTTATATTGATCGCCTGTGCAGCTGACTCGGTTGATTCTCCGTTTGACGACGTAATTTATACTTTCCCGCTCGTGCAACGTTAGCGCCACCTGTTGGAGTACAGTGCACTTTCATATCCTGAAAACTTCAGAAGAGCTTACCATCATTATTCATTAAACTGGAACTAATTGTTCGCAGCCTTAGCTGAATAGGGATCTCAGTTATCAAAGATAATTATTTCAATCATTTAAATTTAATGATAATCCACGAAAAGTACTCTAAAATGAACTGAAAGTTGGTTCATGAGTAGAACCTCTATCTCGATCTTTTTGTCAACATGGCGATGGCCGAAGAAATATTTCGTCAAAATGTATGTGGATATTGAAAAACTCAAAATGTCTTACGAAAGAACTTGATGCTAAAGGTCACATACCGTACAGACATGTATCCACATGGGATTTCTCGACTCTCTATACTACAATCCCTCATTAGGACCTTATTGACCGTCTAAGTTTATTAATAGTATCTGTGTTCAAGAAAACTGATCGTAGATATATTAATGTCGGAAGCCATAAAGCATTCTTTAGCTCTACTACATACAAGAGATATCATTCATGGGATGTTTCTTTGCTTGAATTTCTCATTAAAAATATCTATGTGAAATTTGGCAACAATATTTCAACAGCATATAGGTATTCCAATGGGTACTAACTGTGCACCCCTATTGGCTGACCTATATCTGTTCTCTTATGAATATGACTATATGCAGGCGCTTTCAAAAACCGATCCATTCAAAGGCCGTTCCTTCTCATTCACCAAGCGCTATATAGACGATCTTCTCGCTGTGGATAATCGCTATATAAATGACGCAGTGAAGGATATATATCCACCTTCACTGGATGTGAAGGAAACTTCAGATAAACCTACAGGCACATCATATTTAGACCTATATCTCTATAAAAATGAAGCGGGCCTTCTCTCTCGTCAATTGTATGACAAAAGAGATGATTACAATTTCGACATCGTAAACTATCCCTTTCTGGACAGTAATATTCCAGTGGGACCTGATATGGCGTATACATATCACGCCTAGTAGCATTTGCTAGATCCTGTGTTAAATGTGACGATTTTAATCAACGTCACAAAACATTGTCGCAGAAACTTATCAAATAGGGCTACACCATCAAGCGCCTCCACTCAAAGTTCCTCAAATTTGGCGATACATATCGCACGCTGATAGCAAAGTACGAGAGTAACGTGCAAGATCTATGGCGTTACGTTTCGTAACTTGTGTCTAATTCCGCTTAACCCGGGGCTAGGGCCCGTATGAAGCCATGTACTTTAAGATCTTTATGGTACTCATATGAACAGTCACAATCAAAGCATGACTGAGATACATCATTCTTTAGATGACGACTTTACAACGAATATTATGGATTAAGAATACTGATCAGCGATACGGATTTGATATTTTTGGAACATCATGATGTCTTGCCGGCATCATTGAATTACAAGCGTCTAGTCCGTCATTCATAATCCAGCCGTCGTCCATTAGAGAATATCCGCGTCCATAATCCAAAGACCTATTCCATATTCCATATAACAGTATTAGCACCAAATTCAAAAAGACAATCATTGTATACATAAAAATAGGCTTGTTTCCTGCAAGAGCGGTCAGTTTTCAATGATGCCGGCAAGACATCATGATGTTCCAAAAACTGTTGACCGCTTCTCTCTTGCAGGAAACAAGCCTATGTTTATGTATACTATGATTGTCTTTTTGAATTTGGTGCTAATACTGTTGTATGGAATATGGAATAGGTCTTGGAATATGGACGCGGATATTCTCTAATGGACGACGGCTGAATTATGGATGACGGACTAGACGCTTGTAATTCGCACATTCCCGGGATGTTTGTATCATTTGTAGCAGTTCCACTTTTCAATTTTGACAATGGTATCTGTTTGAGGGGTATAATTGTCTTGTTTAAAACTATTTTCCCCTCACTTAGTAGTATGTCAGCTGGTCCATCCGGTCCCTTCTGTAGAATATCCGTTTCCAATAGAATTTCATCCTCTATGTCTGCGATCATCAGTTCCCGTTTTAGGGTATGAACAGGTACAATAAAAGCGTACCTGAGATACAACACATATCACGAATCGTTAGATTCTTGGTATGTGCTTTAGAATAGGTTAACCAGAAGACTATTCTGTGCAGTCAGTATGTCGGCACCTCTTCCCACTTCCCTTATATGTGTTGTAATTTAGTGTTCCAAGGGAAATATCAAAAATATCCTTTCCTGTATATTGTAGGACTCTCCCATCTGCACAAGATATTACACCTTTAACCGACTTACGTAATCCAGGTCGGAGAAAATCAGGAATCTGAGAAAACACCCGATTGGAAACAATGGTCCGTGTGTATCCATGGTATATGTCACTTCCGTGCCATTCAGCATTCCTTGAATGTATACTCCATCGTATTTAGGAATTTCTCGTCTGTACTAGGTATCCTTGAGCTTTCCATTAATAGGATGAGGTATACTTCCTGTAGAGACTCCGAACTGGCCATCTGAATAAGGGACCGTCCCTCGGCCTACTGAGCCGATCCCCTGTAGTTTGCTTGCTGATTCAAATTTTGTCAGTTATCTGCTTGATGTGAATCAATAGTTCTACCATAACTGGTGTATCCCGTCCTTCGGGTGAATTGCTGATTTGTATTGCTATTTACCCGTGGCTGCATAGTATTACCGAGACTGGTATATCCTGATCGAGGAATAAATGTCTGAGCTCTTGGATTCAGCAGTGCTCTGGGGTAGTTCTCACAATCTTTGGCAAAGTGATTTCCATTACAAACTCATATTAGGACTGGTCTGTCGAGGAAAATTTCTCTGGGTGAAATTGTCATTTTCTCTATTCGTTCCGTCAGAGAACTCATCATTTCCTTTAGCTCAGCCCGGAACCTGGTTGGCCATTTCCTCGGCAGTTGAATACTTACCAGCATTGTTAAATTTCCTATTTCCGCCTTTCTGGGTATTAGATTTCCCACCATTACCAGGTGTGCTCTGTTTGATATGTGTATCCGACTGTACACAAACATCGGCAGTTATAACTTGATCGTCCGTTCCATATTTCGCCGAGCGGGTGGGTCTCTTTATGTTACCCCCACTTCTTCGCTGGGTTTCCAAGAAGTTAACTACTTCATAAACGGCTTCATCGATGTCTTTAGGTTCTTTCACGTATTCCACAGGAAATCGGGCATTCTCATCGTGAAGTCCAAGAAATCTCCGAAGTAGATCCTCAAGCCTGGTTGTATGATCCCGATTGGCATATGCCTTCTCGTATAACCGCTTCAATTCTGCCGCATAATCCTCCACTTTCTCTCCGTTCTTCTGATTTCTGTTACTGAAAACTGCTCCGAATATTTTAGGGGTTTCCACTCTTCGATATCGGTGCCCTAATTCACTTACTAGTGAATCATACTTACCCCGTATTTCTCATCTTGAGACCAACCCCTAATCCTGGCCATGTCCCTGCATCTGTTGTGCCATACTTCCCATTTGTCCTCCCCTGTAAAAGAAGGAAGTTTTGCGCTTGATTGTCGGGGTAACACAATTACAAGCGTCTAGTCCGTCATTCATAATCCAGCCGTCGTCCATTAGAGAATATCCGCGTCCATAATCCAAAGACCTATTCCATTTTCCACATAAGAGTATTAGCACCAAATTCAAAAAGACAATCATAGTATACATAAACATAGGCGTGTTTCCTGCACGAGAGAAGCGGTCAACAGTTTTCAATGATGCCGGCAAGACATCATGATGTTCCAAAAATATCAAATCCGTATCGCTGATCAGTATTCTTAATCCATAATATTCGTTATAGAGTCGTCATCTAAAAAAAGATGTATCTCAAGTCACGCTTTGATTGTGACTGTTCATATGAGTACCATGAGGATCTTGAAGTACATGGGTTCATACGGCCCCTAGCCCCGGGTTAAGCGGAATTAGACACAAGTTACGAAACGTAGCGCCATAGATCTTGCACGCTACGTTCGTATTTTGCTATCGGCATGCGATATGTATCGCCAAATTTGAGAAACTTTGAGTGGAGGCGCTTGGTGGAATAGCCCTGTTTTATAAGTTTCTGCAACAATGTTTTGTGACGTTGATTAAAATCATCACATTTAACAGGATCTAGCAAATGCTACTAAGCGAGATATGTATACGCCATATGCAGGTCCCACTGGAATATTACTATCCAGAAAGGGATAGTTTACGATGTCGAAATTGTAATCATCTCTTTTGTCATAAAGTCGACGAGAGAGAATGCCCGCTTCATTTTTATAGAGATAGAGATCCAAATAAGATGTGCCTGTAGGACTATCTGTAGTTTCTTTCAAATCCAGTGAAGGTGGATATATATCCTTCACTGCGTCATTTATATAGCGATTATCCACAGCGAGAAGATCGTCTATATAGCGTTTGGTGAATGAGAAGGAACGGGCTTTGAATGGGTCGGTTTTTGAAAGCGCCTTCATATAGTCATATTCATAAGAGAACAGATACAGGTCGGCCAACAGGGGTGCACAATTAGTGAGTGAGTGAGTGAGTGAATAGGGTTTAACGTCGCTTTCAACATTTTTTCAGCTATATCACGACGGGGAAGGGAAGGGAGGGGAGGGGGAGGGGCAGGGTTACCTACTTGTAACAGAGCAGATCTAATGCGGCCATTTTATAGTGCTGTCCCACTGAAATATCATGCCGTGGGTGCACAATTAGTACCCATTGAAATACCTATATGCTGCTGATATATTGTGTTGCCAAATTTCACATAGATATTTTTAATGAGAAAGTCAAGCAACTCTATAAACAAAGAAACATCCCATGAATGATATCTCTTGTATGTAGTCGAGCTAAAGAATGCTTTATGGCTTCCGACATTAATATATCTACGATCAGTTTTCTTGAACACAGATACTATTAATGAACTTAGACGGTCAATAAGGTCCTGATGAGGGATTGTAGTATAGAGAATCGAGAAATCCCATGTGGATACATGTCTGTACGGTATGTGACCTTTAGCATCAAGTTCTTCCGTAAGACATTTTGAGTTGTTCAATATCCACATACATTCAACGCCAGAGTTCTTAGAAATAGTGGCGCAATACCTTTCCCAAAATGCTTTTGCCTCCTGAAGGGCCCTCGTCAATAGAGTTGAAAGAAGCTTGGTGGTGCAGCTTCTAGAACCAGCTATGAATCTAGCTTTGTATGGTGATTTATGCATTTTGGGAGTCCAGTATAGTTTTGGTATGTCGTTATGATTGGTTGGAAGACAAATACCTCTTTCCTGAGAAACTTTTTGTGATTGTTAAATAAATCTTCCAGAGTAAATGCAGTTTGGGAGTAAGTAGACGTATTTGATGAAGATATGTCTACACTCAATTCTTTAACCAGCATCTGGTAATAGTAATATTTACATATGAATATTATATTATTCGGAGCTTTGTCTGCTGGGACTATGACAAATTTACTCTGGAGATTTGCTAGAACTTCTTGCGAATTGAGGTTTCTCAGTACTTGTTTTGCTTGGGGAAGAGTACTTCTGTCAATATGGCGGATTGTTTCAACGACCTTGCTCTTGGTGAGGTCCAGCCAATCAGCGAGTACTGTAGGTTCAACTTTTTCTCGCTTAGACCAATCAATAACGTACTGTTCTAATGCAGACAAGACTATCTTCTGGTCGGCCTTCAGATTTATTCTTCTTGGCTCTCTATATTTAGGTCCTTTCATCAGGAGTAATTTCAGATCCTTATCACTCACCACATCAAGGTCACCAGTCACAATATGTTTGCATGGTGTATAGATAAAGTTCGACGATTCACAATCACAACTATAACCTCCTGACGTGTATAAGTTCCAGTCAAACTCCTGGACAGCATTGGAGTAATTGAATATTTTGGTGGCTATAGATTTAGTGTACTTATATGAAATGCAAGGAGATTCTGTGAACTTAAAATAGTTTGATACAGCGTTGCGTACCTCTGGATCATTCAGGATTCGAGGTAAATTAATGATGTCCAGTCCTTTATCTAAGTAGTTGAGTTTCAAGAAAAGCCGATCTTGAGAGATTTCGATTATGTTCGCTGGACGATACAACCGAAAATACGCTATATCTTGACATACTTTAATGATTTTTGATGGTATTATATTTCCTGAAGACGCAGATTGTTGTATATCTCTGGCTATTTGATCTAAAGCTCTCAGAGGTAACGCATACAGAACTGTACGTAAGCTATGTATACTATTGGGTGTGTTAGTTAAACCCACTAAGTAATTTAAAGTGATATGATCGTGAATCATCGAACTATTAAACTTTCGCCAACCATGGCTGCGATATCTCCGTTGATGGGGTTTAAATAGTTGGGTAATGTTGGATATATTTGAACGGCGGTTTGTAGCATTGCCGAACCCACTGACATTATCATTTAAACCAAACGGAAACACTGACCCAAGTTCTAGCATCCAGAATAATTCCCGCTCTCGGATTTTTCTCTCAAATCCAAAAGGGGAATCCTTAGTAGATGGATAGACGACGTCTATGATCTGAATACTAAAGTTATCCCAGCCGTGGTCGGGTCCAGAAAAATGCCTACCTATAAGCAATTGCTTTTTTCTAACGGATTTTCTGTGACCGTTCACCCTAAGATGGAGTCTTTGGGTGGTCTTGCCAACATACTGTTGACCACACTTCTTACAGGAAACTAAATAAATACAGTTTGTAGTAGAACAACTAAGATCAACATACAAGTTAACAGAATATGAGTTACCAGTTAACGTGGAACTAAATGAAGCTGAAGTATAAAAGAGTCCGATACCTCTTTACTTAAATTATCCCTAGATTTGTCAGCTTCCAGTGTATCTCCAATAGAATAACAGGCGCTTTTCTCTGCCATCCCGTTTAAATATGCTATGTCATGTACACCCTCTCTGGAGACTGGAGGTGCATGTATTCCAGTATTTTCAGCTTCACTTGCTGTTTCCTCTTCGGTTGAAAAAGTGTCAGATTTAGTCCCTCTTTTACTCCGTCTGGGACCAGGTGTTTTAAAATGTTCTCCGGTTTCCATCCTTGTAATCCGTATTTCAGGTAATATGCAGATATGATAATTTTCCAAGGCTGGGTAAGTATCGCTGGATTCAGGGTATACTCTGAATCCCACTTCTCGGACACCAAAAATGTCACGGTCAACCAGGAATTCCTAAGTCAACGTTGTTGTAGAAATACCCAACTGATGGTTGATTAATATTTCATACAAATCGCCAATAGTCAGTTCGGACACAACCGGTTTCTAACCGGAATTCCACATTGTACTGAATACTCTAATGTTGAATAACTGGATAATGCTGTTTCTTGAATTGAATAAAGTTTTATTCAATGTAAATCTTGTGTTGCCTTAATACATGTACATTGGAATAATGTATACAGATTTTGATGTATACCATAGATTTCATCAATTAATGGAAAGCACTCCTAAAATTCCTTCTTTGGTCGTTATTTCCCGTAATCTCCTTAATTAAGGGGATGTTTGGTAAAACTTAAGCTTCCCTCCGGGTTCCGTTATTGCGTTCTGGATTCCTCCTTGTTTCATATTAATCAGGGTTGGCTGGTATATCCTTGATCTGTGATAGAAGGAGAGATAATCCTGTTGCCTGAATAGCTTGTTTTGTTTTATTTTCCCGTACCGTATTCTACTTCTGCATGAATTGTCCTTTGATTCGTCCGTATGTTTCCTTGTGAAGCTGTGCGTGACAGTACGTGTTGATTCCCTGATTCTTTGCATTGAAGTTGAACCTGTGTTATAGTTCCTTTGTTATGTATTATTACAACCACCCCTTAAATGTATTCTGTTTATATTCGTGTATGATTTATCCCTAGAATCATATGGCACTGGTATCCGGGGCTGTCAGTGATATCCGCATTAATATATGAGTTAAAGACGAATAACCATGGAATACATAGCTTGAGTTTACATTCTAGCCCATTGACTACTGAATGTGCTCTCTTGCCGTATATTTTGCTCACCCAGAAATGTATTTAGGGGTCCAGAAATAAATCCAGGGGTCCCGAAATAGATCCTGTTTCCAGTACTCGGTCTTGGGTCCAGTAATCAATCGTTGGTTGTATAACTAGACATGTGGAGAGATAAGTTTGTTTACTACTGATCCGTTGCGTTCCGGATTCGGACCTCTTTTAGAAAATCACCTTTTCGGACAGGAGACTTCCGACAGCATGGCGTGATTTAGCAGACGTGAATTGTTGTGTTCTGAGTGCGCGTTGGCCTGGTAAACTGTGTGAAATGGCCGTAGCCCGGTGAACTGGGGTGAATAATATTCCCAAGGAACTGTGGAATGTTTGTGCGCATCGCGGGTAGCACGATCGGCTACAAGTCTGTGGAAATACCATTTCGGATTCTTCACGTGAACGAAGCGTGTTGGCTAAAGGGGTCAATCGGTTACGGATTACTGTTCTCGATCTCTACGGAGAACAATGAGTGATATCTGGACAATAACAGTGACTTCTGTGAACAGGAACTTTTCCAGGAAATTCATGGAACTCGATAGGAACAACGATGGATTAAGTGAGAATCAATTTGAACTGTGAGTGAACATTCTCTTTATTCCGAACATTGAACTATGTGTTTTTATCAGAGTAATTTACCAGTTGGTTGTTTATGTTTGTAATCGGATTTAATACAATGATTTGTTGTTGAACTAAGCTCTGTCTGTTTATTAGCTCATCCTCGGTTTTGAAGCTTTCTACCAAAGTACTCTGCATTTCCAGGCCTCTTTTCTGACACTGTACAAAGACCACATTTCAAAGTTCCATCTTGAAATGTATCGTCATCTGCAGGATTGGGATATCGAGACATAGCATCGGCATTCTGATGCCGTTTTCCGGGTCTATGTTCGATTTCAAAGTCAAAGGCTGAGAGAATTTCGATCCATCTCGCTATCCGATTCTTCAGTTCTTTAAGGCTAAAGAGCCATTTCAATGCCTGATGATCTGTTCTAATAAGGAACTTCCTTCCCAAAAGGTACTGACGATAGTACTCTGCGAAGAATTTTACTGCCAGGAGCTCTTTGTCCGTTAAACAGTAGTTCCGTTCAGCTTTATTGAGGGTGCGGCTCGCATATGAAATGACACGCTCTGTCACCCTGAACTTGTGAGAGTACTGCCCCAATACTTATGTCACAGGCATCAGTATCCAAGATGAAGTAACATCCGTCCTTGGGGTAACCCATGATATCTGCTCCTGAAAGTGCCGTCTTCAGGCTATTGAATGCTTCTTCGCAGCTTGCTGTCCATTTGAAAGGAATATCTTTCTTTGTTAATCCGGTAAGTGGATGTACTAACTTTGAGAAGTCTTTCACCCAGCGACGATAGTAGCTTCCTAGACCAAGTATACCCCTAACTTCTGTAACATTTCTTGGTGTAGGCCAGGCCACAATCTTCTCTATGTTAGTCTCATTTGGGCGGATTCCATCTCCGGAGATAACATGTCCGAGAAATTCAACTTCCCTTTTCATCAGATGACATTTGGTTGGCTTCCATTTTAGCTTAGCTAGCCTGATTTTTGTTAGCACTTCTTTAAATCTTTGTGTGTGCTGTCAAATGTGTGTCCAAATATGATGACGTCGTCTAGGTGCAGAAGACATGTGATCCATTGCAATCCTGACAGAGCTAGTTCTATGCATCTCTGGAATGTTGCTGGTGAATTGCAGAGTCCAAAAGGCATTTATGTGCACTCGAATAATCCATATTTAGTGACAAACTCTGTTTTAGGGATGTCTTCTGTCTTGATGGGCACCCGATTATAGGCAGAGATCAAATCAAGAGTTGAAAACCAAGTTGCTCCTTCAACTGCGCCATGACAATCCTGGATTCTTGGTAGTGGGAATGCATCTTTCTTAGTTACCTGGTTGAGACGCTTGTAATCTATGCATGGGCGTACAGTACCACATTTCTTCCTCACCAAGACGATGGGTGAAGCCCAAGGTGAAGTTGAAGGTCGTATCGACCCTTGTTTCTGTAGGCTTTCCAGTGCCTTTTTATCCTAGCCAGCAAATCCCATGGGTAGTCTTCTGGGTGGCTGTTTTATGGGCTTGGCATCTCCAGTGCCGATGGAGTGTTCCACTATTTCTGTACATACAATATCAAACTCATTCTTGGAAAATACATCTCCATACTCTGTCAGAAGTTCAGCTACGACATCATGTTTGGGAGTCTCCAATCTGTGTATGGTCTATTTATATAAGTCTATGAGGTGTTCTGGAACTCCCATTTTTACTGTACTCTTTGTCCGGGGTACCTCTGATACTTCACGGGTAATATCAGTATGTTGATTGATCAGTTGGATTCGACGGATTGCGTGCATGTTACTTCCTTCTGATTCATTTTCCTTATCTAGCAGCGTTGTGATGTCCGAGTCCACAAATTCAGCATTACAACACATATAAGGGAAGTGGGAAGAGGTGCCGACATACTGGCAGAGCCACATGACTTCACAGTATAGTCCTCCGGTTAACCTATTCTAAAGCACATACCAAGAATTTAACGATTCTTGATATGTGTTGTATCTCAGGTACGCTTTTATTGTACCTGTTCATGTGGCAACTTGGATGATATGACCACACGGCCCCTAGCACCGGCTTAAGCGGTATTAGATACAAATTTAGAGAGCTATGATGGAAATGCTCTGACAACTCGTATATTGGTAATTGGTGAGCTGTTTCGCTGTGACCACTCGTACACTGGGGATTGGTGAGCTGTATCGTCGTCAGATGAAAATGACGGCATTTAACACAAAAGACTAGTCTGTAAGGCCCGATGTCGACCCAGCATCAACTTCCCACAAATGCCAACATATATCAAAGACCAAAAGGTCTGTACAGGGGGCGGGCCTCGGGGACGAAACGTCCACCAGCAGAATCTCGCCATATACAGGTAAAAATTACAACACATATAAGGGAAGTGGGAAGAGGTGCCGACATACTGACAGAGCAACATGACTTCACAGTATAGTCTTCCGGTTAACCTATTCTAAAGCACATACCAAGAATCTAACGATTCTTGATATGTGTTGTATCTCAGGTACGCTTTTATTGTACCTGTTCATGTGGCAACTTGGATGATATGACCACACGGCCCCTAGCACCGGCATAAGCGGTATTAGATACAAATTTAGAGAGCTATGATGGAAATGCTCTGACAACTCGTATATTGGTAATTGGTGAGCTGTTTCGCTGTGACAACTCGTACACTGGGGATTGGTGAGCTGTATCGTCGTCAGATGAAAATGACGGCATTTAACACAAAAGACTAGTCTGTAAGGCCCGATGTCGACCCAGCATCAACTTCCCACAAATGCCAACATATATCAAAGACCAAAAGGTCTGTACAGGGGGCGGGCCTCGGGGACGAAACGTCCACCAGCAGAATCTCGCCATATACAGGTAAAAATTACAACACATATAAGGGAAGTGGGAAGAGGTGCCGACATACTGACAGAGCCACATGACTTCACAGTATAGTCTTCCGGTTAACCTATTCTAAAGCACATACCAAGAATTTAACGATTCTTGATATGTGTTGTATCTCAGGTACGCTTTTATTGTACCTGTTCATGTGGCAACTTCGATGATATGACCACACGGCCCCTAGCACCGGCATAAGCGGTATTAGATACAAATTTAGAGAGCTATGATGGAAATGCTCTGACAACTCGTATATTGCTAACCCTATCCGACATAGGTGCTTTGTTTGATCACCCTAGATGTGGGGAATGGATTGAATACCCTGACCTTGATATTTCGGCTACTTCCAATATCAACGAAGCACGGTGCGATGATAAGTGAATGTTTCTCTGTAAACTCGGGTGAACCTTCTATTAAAAGTTCCGTCCCAGCATCTTCCATGATAGTCCTGTTGACTACAGCATCCAATATGGCTCCGCACATTCCCGGGATTTTTGTATCATTTGTAGCAGTTACCCTTTTCAATTTTGGCAATGATATCTGTTTGAGGGGTATAATTGTCTGGTTTAAAGCTATTTTCCCTTCACTTAGTAGCATCTCAGCTGGTCCATCCGGTCCCTTCTGTAGAATATCCGTTTCCAATAGAATTTCATCCTCTATGTCTGTGATCATCAGTTCCCGTTTTAGGGTATGAACAGGTACAATAAAAGCGTACCTGAGATACAACACATATCACGAATCGTTAGATTCTTGGTATGTGCTTTAGAATAGGTTAACCAGAAGACTATTCTGTGAAGTCATGTGACGCAGTCAGTATGTCGGCACCTCTTCCCACTTCCCTTATATGTGTTGTAATTTAGTGTTCCAAGGGAAATATCAAAAATACCCTTTCCTGTATATTGTAGGACTCTCCCATCTGCACAAGCTATTACACCTTTAACCGACTTACGTAATCCAGGTCTGAGAAAATCAGGAATCTGAGAAAACACCCGATTGGAAACAATGGTCCGTGTGGCACCTGTATCCATGGTATATGTTACTTCCGTGCCATTCAGCATTCCTTGAATGTATACTCCATCGTATTTAGGAATTTCTCGTCTGTACTAGGTATCCTTGAGCTTTCCATTAATAGGATGAGGTATACTTCCTGTAGAGACTCCGAACTGGCCATCTGAATAAGGGACCGTCCCTCGGCCTACTGAGCCGATCCCCTGTAGTTTGCTTGCTGATTCAAATTTTGTCAGTTATCTGCTTGATGTGAATCAATAGTTCTACCATAACTGGTGTATCCCGTCCTTGGGGTGAATTGCTGATTTGTATTGTTATTTACCCGTGGCTGCATAGTATTACCGAGACTGGTATATCCTGATCGAGGAATAAATGTCTGAGCTCTTGGATTCAGCAGTGCTCTGGGGTAGTTCTCACAATCTTTGGCAAAGTGATTTCCATTACAAACGAAACAACCCGTGAATTGTGATCTGAGTGGTTCCGATCTTTTCCCATGACTCATATTAGGACTGGTCTGTCGAGGAAAATTTCTCTGGGTGAAATTGTCATTTTCTCTACTCGTTCCGTCAGAGAACTCATCATTTCCTTTAGCTCAGCCCGTAATCCTTTAACCTGGTTGGCCATTTCCTCGGCAGTTGAATACTTACCAGCATTGTTAAATTTCCTATTTCCACCTTTCTGGGTATTAGATTTCCCACCATTACCAGGTGTGCTCTGTTTGATATGTGTATCCGACTGTACACAAACATCGGCAGTTATAACTCACTCACTCACTCCATATTTCGCCGAGCGGGTGGGTCTCTTTATATTACCCCCACTTCTTCGCTGGGTTTCCAAGAAGTTAACTACTTCATAAACGGCTTCATCGATGTCTTTAGGTTCTTTCACGTATTCCACAGGAAATCGGGCATTCTCATCGTGAAGTCCATCAAGAAATCTCTGAAGTAGATCCTCAAGCCTGGTTGTATGATCCCGATTGGCATATGCCTTGTCGTATAACCGCTTCAATTCTGATTTCTGTTACTGAAAACTGCTCCGAATATTTTAGGGGTTTCCACTCTTCGATATCGGTGCCCTAATTCACTTACTAGTGAATCATACTTACCCCGTATTTCTCTGGAAAGTTGGCCATAAACGAACTCACCGGCCTTGCCCTGTAATCTTGGTAAAAGTTCCGCCAATTTCTCCTCTTGAGACCAACCCCTAATCCTGGCCATGTCCCTGCATCTGTTGTGCCATACTTCCCCTTTGTCCTCCCCTGTAAAAGAAGGAAGTTTTGCGCTTGATTGTCGGGGTAACCCAAGCCATCTGGTACGTTCCTTACTACTACTATGTGTAGTTTTACTGTCATCCGAGTCATTATCACTGCTGGAGCTAGTGTTATTCACAGGTGAGCTAATCCTCTTCCTGCTTTCTGATCGCCGAATGTCCTCTGTACTTCTTTTGTGTCTTCTTATTTTATTCCTAGAAGCTGATCTGTTAAGAGTATCCGACAGCTCACCCGACTACAAAAGGGGTAGTGAATTTTATTTATGCTGGAAATAGCCTCTGTGACTGCTCCTTTTATCATAGATGCAACATCTTGCATTGTTCCTCGCAGTATATCTCCGACAATGTCCGATACCTCTTTACTTAAATTATCCCTAGATTTGTCAGCTTCCAGTGTATCTCCAATAGAATAACAGGCGCTTTTCTCTGCCATCCCGTTTAAATTTGCTATGTCATGTACACCCTCTCTGGAGGCTGGAGGTGCATGTATTCCAGTATTTTCAGCTTCACTTGCTGTTTCCTCTTCGGTTGAAAAAGTGTCAGATTTAGTCCCTCTTTTACTCCGTCTGGGACCAGGTGTTTTAAAATGTTCTCCGGTTTCCATCCTTGTAATCCGTATATCAGGTAATATGCAGATATGATAATTTTCCAAGGCTGGGTAAGTATCGCTGGATTCAGGGTATACTCTGAATCCCACTTCTCGGACAAAAGAGATGATTACAATTTCGACATCGTAAACTATCCCTTTCTGGACAGTAATATTCCAGTGGGACCTGCATATGGCGTATACATATCTCGCTTAGTAGCATTTGCTAGATCCTGTGTTAAATGTGACGATTTTAATCAACGTCACAAAACATTGGTGCAGAAACTTAAAAAACAGGGCAATTCCACCAAGCGCCTCCACTCAAAAGTTTTATTGCGTTCTGGGTTTCCTCCTTATTTCATATTAATCAGGGTTGGCTGGTATATCCTTGAGGTGTGATAGAAGGGGAGATAATCCTGTTGCCTGGATAGCTTGTTTTGTTTTATTTTCCCATACGCTACTTCTGCATGAGTTGTCCTTTGATTCGTCCGTATGTTTCCTTGTGAAGCTGTGCGTGACTGTACGTGTTGATTCTCTGATTCTTTGCATTAAAGTTGAACCTGTGTTATAGTTCTTGTTATGTATTATTACAACCACCCCTGAAATGTATTCTGTTTATATTCGTGTATGATTTATCCCTAGAATCACATGGCACTGGTATCCGGGGCTGTCATTGATATCAGCATTAATATATGAGTTGAAGACAAATAACCATGGAATATATAGCTTGAGTTTACATTCTAGCCTATTGACTACTGAATGTGCTCTCTTGCTGTATATTTTGTTCATCCAGAAATTTATCTAGGGGTCCAGAAATAAATCCAAGGGTCCCGAAATAGATCCTATTTTCAGTACTCGATCTTGGGTCCAGTAATCAATCGTTGAAAATTTTATACATGCATTGGTTGTAACTCTGGAATAGACAGCTTGCGTTTACATTCTAGCCTATTGACTACTGAATGTGCGCCCTTGCTGTTTATTATGATCATCCAGAAATAAATCTAGGGGTCCAGAAATAAATCCAGGGGTCCCGAAATGGATCTTGTTATCAGTACTCAGTCTTGTCAATTTTAGATATGCGTTGATGATAACTGTGGAAACGACAGCTTGAGTTCACATTCTAGCCTAGTGACTACTGAATGTGCACCCTTGCTGTTTATTATGATCACCCAGAAATTTACCCAGGGGTCCAGAAATAAATCCAGGGGTCCCGAAATAGATCTTGTGTCCAGTACTCAATCTTGGGTCCAGTAATCAATCATTGATAATTTAACGTCGATAATTTAACGTCGTGATATGACTGAAATATAGTTGAAAGCGACATTAAATCATATTCACTCACTCACTCATTGATAATTTTAGACATGTGTTGGTAGGAAATCTGGAATAGACAGCTTGAGTTTTCATTCTAGCCTATTAACTACTGAGTGCGCACCCTTGCTGTCTATTACGTTCATCCAGAAGTAAATCTAGGTGTCCAGAAATTTATCTCGGGGTTCCAGATATTTTTCTAGGGGCTGTGCTATAAAATGAACTGAAAGTTGGTTCAGGAGTAGAGCCTCGATCAACATGGCGATCTCCGAAGAAATCTTTCGTCAGAAATTGTGCATAAATGTTAATTTAATAAACATCAATGAAAACCATGTTACACCAACAGTTGGGCGAGCAACTAGAATGATCAATTAACCATTACAGTAAGTGCCAACGTGGATAGAGACGTATTCATCTTTAGAACAAGTAAAATTGGTTGCTATCAGAACTCTGTCAAATTACAACAACAACAAGGACGACTTGATTATCAACTAGAACAAATATTTAAAGAATACTAACAGGGAAAATATATTACTATGCGTTAGGGCAAATGTATATATATCAGCATCATTTCAGGTAGCATTAGTCTACAAAAAAATATATATCCCCCCTTTTTCCGACTCGTCACAATACTAATAAATGCACTCACCGAAGCCAAGTCGAACTGGTGGGGAGAAGTTACTGCCAGCCTATCAACTGCGGATACGAAGACTCTTTGGAAGACAGTCAACAAACAACTCCACGGAAACACTAACGCTGCCATTCAACCATTGATCAACAACAATACATACCTTTCTGACGATGATAAAATCGCGGAAAAGCTGACTGAAATCCACATCAGGAAACCAGACCCTCTTAACTCAGACCATTGGACCGATGAGGTGGAGCGGACAGTTATGAACATTACACAAAATTCAAACCCCGACAATGAGTGTGATCTCTCCGAAGAAAACGGTGACATGTTTCTTTGTTTATAGAGTTGCTTGAATTTCTCATTAAAAATATCTATGTGAAATTTGGCAACACAATATATCAGCAGCATATAGGTATTCCAATGGGTACTAATTGTGCACCCCTGTTGGCTGACCTGTATCTGTTCTCTTATGAATATGACTATATGCAGGCGCTTTCAAAAACCGATCCATTCAAAGCCCGTTCCTTCTCATTCACCAAACGCTATATAGACGATCTTGTCGCTGTGGATAATCGCTATATAAATGACGCAGTGAAGGATATATATCCACCTTTACTGGATTTGAAGGAAACTACAGATAGCCCTACAGGCACATCATATTTAGATCTGTATCTCTATAAAAATGAAGCGGGCATTCTCTCGTCGACTTTATGACAAAAGAGATGATTACAATTTCGACATCGTAAACTATCCCTTTCTGGACAGTAATATTCCAGTGGGACCTGCATATGGCGTATACATATCTCGCTTAGTAGCATTTGCTAGATCCTGTGTTAAATGTGACGATTTTAATCAACGTCACGAAACATTGGTGCAGAAACTTAAAAAACAGGGCTATTCCACCAAGCGCCTACACTCAAAGTTTCTCAAATTTGGCGATACATATTGCATGCTGATAGCAAAATACGAACGTAGCGTGCAAGATCTATGGCGCTACGTTTCGTAACTTGTGTCTAATTCCGCTTAACCCGGGGCTAGGGGCCGTATGAACCCATGTACTTCAAGATCCTCATGGTACTCATATGAACAGTCACAATCAAAGCGTGACTCAGATACATCATTCTTTAGATGACGACTTTACAACGAATATTATGGATTAAGAATACTGATCAGCGATACGGATTTGATATTTTTGGAACATCATGATGTCTTGCCGGCATCATTGAAAACTGTTGACCGCTTCTCTCTTGCAGGAAACAAGCCTATGTTTATGTATACTATGATTGTCTTTTTGAATTTGGTGCTAATACTGTTATATGGAAAATGTAATAGGTCTTTGGATTATGGACGCGGATATTCTCTAATGGACGACGGCTGGATTATGAATGACGGACTAGACGCTTGTAACCCATGCAATCGCACAGACGAAAGTTAATTCAGCTCCTGGCCCAGATGGAATCCTACCGTGTATGATTAAAAACTGGGGTCCAACTGCAACAAGAGCGCTGACACATCTGTTCCAAGTGTGCTGAGCAAACGGTGTGGTTCCTGAAGTATGGAAACAAGAAAACAAAATCTTCATCCCTAAACCAGGAAAGCCGACCTACCACGAGGGGAAATCTTACCGCCCTCTCAGCTTGTCAAGCATCGTTGGAAAGCTATATGAACGTGACCTCTTTGACCCAAACCAGTATGCCTACTGTCGCAACCGGAGTGCGACCCAGTCTGCTGTACTTGGTAGACGACATCCAAGCTGGTTTCACTGCAAACAAGTCCACTGTAGTAATGTTCCCCGACCTGGAGGGAGCATTTGACTTCATCTGGCGCAGCAGCCTCATCTATAAATCTTCAAAGATGGGAATCAAGAGTCGTTTACTACTCTATATCACAGACTTCTTGAAGAATCTCAGGAGCAGATGCCTAGTGAACTCGTTTTCTGGCGACTCAGGCACGGCGGAAGCAATTGGTGATTGGGGGGGCCACTATCACAGCACAAATAGGCGAGGGTCCAGGGGCCGCCCAGGCCCCGGAAGCTCCAGGGGTCTTAGATGGCCGGAGACACGTTCTAGCGTATTTCCGAGTAATAAAACAAGAAATCTTCGCATGCGTAATCTCTGTATATTTTGCCTGTTTTGTTGTTTCTAATTTTTTTTTCTTAATATTTCCCTTCAAGAAAATGTGGTTGTTCGAAAGTAGAAATAAATTAAATGTTAAATATATATCATTTCTATTAAAAGATTCATCAAGCTTTAACCATGTCAACAACACAGATGTTTTCTACTTGTCATGCTTGTTGGGGAGCCGAACACAGGCCAACTTATATGAATGTGAATGAGCCATCCTCCATGATATATAGTTCTGTATACCGGTACTTCTATCTCCATACCAGGCCTCGTAGGCAGATTAGGGCTGTACAGTTATTACTGGAACTGTCCGTTTAAAGTATCAACCAATGAACGGAAGGTGTTTCGGGGCAATACGCTACCTTCGTGGAATCTCCGTTTAATTAGATTAACGCTCAGTTTAAGGAAGCTTCTTGAAATTGGGGCATGCTAGGAACTGACTTAAGGCATTCCAAACAGAGAGGCATGCTGTGCCGAGTTGGAACTCCTAGGAACTCCATGACATACTTTTCGGAATTGGGCAGACAAAGGATGGTCATGCCATAACAAGAGGGTGAGTGAGTGAGTGAATAGAATTTAACGTTGCTTTCAACAATATTTCAGCTGTATCACGACGAACCAACTAAACACCACCCAGCCCAGTTGTGTTCCTGCTACTTCAAAGTAGAAATTTTTGAAGCAGCATAGAACTAGACACCCTCCACCCACCCTATAAAACACTGGGGACAGCGCACAAGACACAGACAGGACGGTTACATGGTGCAATAAAGACAAGTGATATTACAGTGCTAGACATCACATTATCAAGTTCCTGTTGCTTCTCAGCAAAATGCATTGAAGCAACAGGAACCTGAACCCACCCAACCACCCGCCATAACAAGAGGGGAATGGCATAAGCCATTTCAATTGGAACTCTAATCCATCCAGATCAGAACACCACACTGGGCATGGTGTATCCTATTTGCTTAACCGGCATATGCCATTCCTATCAAGGAACTCTGTTATTATTTCAAGAAGCTCCGTAAGTAGAGAAGCTGATGGACAAACTCTTTGCAGTCCGAGAGGAAACAACATGAGGGCGTGTCTTAAATAAAAAAATGTCGGATAGCCCATAAACATCTGACTGCAAAGCAACCAGATGGAGATAGTGACTGGCACTTAATTCGTTCAAATATGGGCATGTTCGAAAAGATCATAAGCTCACAAATACTTCCTGTTGAAGTGGCTGATATTCGTTGTAGTGTACAAGCTATGCGTCATGGCTTGGAGTTGACAAACGAACCAGGACTCATTTGGGATTATGGAATGAGCAAGGGTGCCCCTCATGCTTATTGAAAAGTAAAATCTGCATTCAATACAGATATAGGTTTTTCGCTTTATCAGTTTTTTTTATATGTTTCTGCCTTTTTTCTTGTTTTTTTTTTTCTCTCTCTTTTTTTTTTTTTTTGCTGAAAATATTGGAGGGGCCATGGCTCCCCCGGCCCCCCCTGTTCCGCCGTGCCTGCGACTGGATGGATAACTGTGTTGGTGCCCCTCAAGACTCGGTGATCAGTCCTCTTTTGTTTAGCATATATGTCTCTGACATGTGTGATGATATCTGTTCAAGACACAAGAAATCTGCAGACGACATCCAAATTTGGGAATCTCACTCAGACCCACAGATAGCAGCTGATGTGGTATCAAAATGTGCATACACACTAACCAAATGGATCTGGAAGATCATTCTCAGTGCAGAAAAGACAAATGCCATCTGCTACTCCAAATCAAAGTCACAGGCAGTGAATGTCAACATTGGAAATGTAAACATCAGGCAAGTAAGCAGTGCCAAATATCTTGGAGTCACCCTTGACGAAAAGCTGAACTTTAACCAACACATCACCAATACTGCGTCGAAAACATCCAAAGCACTTAACAAATTGAAAATTTTCTTCTCAACCTCCAACGGATGCACGACCAAGACAGGCATTCATCTGTACAAGGCCATCATTCGACCTTTACTTGAGTATGCCGCCCCAGTGTGGTGCACCACCAGCTATACAAACTTAGCCAAGTTACAAACCATTCAGCACCAGGCCCTAGCATTCGTATCCGGCGCCCTAAATAGCAGTTCAACGGAAGCTCTTGAGGTTGAGTGCAACATCATTCCATTCGACCTCCGACTCGGAGAGGTTCTTCAACAAGAATTTATACGCATCATCAGGAAACCAAATGACGACCCCTTGAAAATGAGGTTAATTCAACAAGCACGATCATCTACTCGCAGTTTGACAATGCTGAACAAAATAGCAAGTGAAGCAAGACACTCGTTTAAGGATATCAACCCGCAGCAGTTTGACCCTTTTGATACCACACTGCAGCTGACCACACCAATCAACAAATTTGTCATCCATAGAGAGGCCATTGATAACTCCCACAACAGAACCCCAGAGCAAATCACTCAAGCTCAGAGAGATGTAAAAAACTTCCTGAGGAGCATCAACGACAGCATGCAGAGAAACGTCAGTAGTATACAAAGAGTCTTTCAGCGTAATAGCGCCTCACTGCGCATGCGCACAACTTGGTTTGACGTCATAAGTGTGGATGTGCGCATGCGTGAGTGATGTGTGGTGGAGGTGGGTACAAGATGGCGGATATTCACCTCCCACCACACAACCACACAGGCCGCCATTTTGTACCCACCTCCACCACACCAGTGCACTGACTGACACCGGTGTGGTGGAGGTGGGTACAAGATGGCGGCCTGTGTGGTTGTGTGGTGGGAGGTGAGTATCCGCCATTTTGTACCCACCTCCCACCACACATCATCAATTGACAGGAGGTGGGTACAAGATGGCGGCTTGGTTTTAAGGGTGGTGGGAGGTGAGTATCCGCCATTTTGTACCCACCTCCCACCACTCTTCATCAATTGACGTGGTAGGAGGTGGGTACAAGATGGCGGCTTGGTTTTTAGGGGAGTGGGAGGTGAGTATCCACCATTTTGTACCCACCTTCCACCACCACCATTTTACGTATAAAAGGAGTCGATTTTTAGTCTGGGTTTTTTCCATCACGGTTGTGCGCAGGTGTATGACGTCAATTCCGGTCTGCGTGAATCGGGCGTGACCTGGGACTATGGGATGCATGTACTCACTTGGTTCTGGGTATTTGTCATCACGGGGAGGTCACGTGATCAGTTCAAGGTCATATCCATTTTTTTCCATCACGGTTGTGCGCAGGTGTATGACGTCACTTCCGGTCTGCGTGAATCGGGCGTGACCTGGAAAAAGGATTGATCTGTAATCTGTGTTGTTGTTGTTGTTGTTGTTGCTCCCTTTTTTTTGCACTAACCCATCAGAATAGTACGTATCACGGACTACACCCGTAGAGCTACATCTGGTCTATAAAACATGTCCCTCTGGATCCCACACCTTCATTTCTACAGAGCCATGGCGGAGATCCAGCCCCATGCGACTCGCATTTTACAGTATGCCACCGTGGTGAATTCATTCACGGGTTACCGAGCAGTGGTCCGGTCCATGTTTGCAGATGGCGACGACAACGAGGGACGACGCCAGATCCTGAACGAGTTCACAGAAGCGGTCCTCCACAGAGTGCACTCGATGGAGAGGCGTGCCATCACTCACCACTACTGGACTATGACAGCCATCCCTTGATGCTCGCGCTATGGACCAGGAGCGCTCACGCCGGAACCAGCGCCGGCTGGTTGGCCTCATACTAGTCTGTGCCCTATTCACCCTGGCGCTGTGGTATTGACACTATAAATACAGGGGATGAGACAGAGTGTGTGTCATTCTCCCTTCGACATTTACAGCAAGCATGTCAATGTACCTACGAGCCATCCTGCCTCTTACACCCAGTGTGAGGTTATACATTTATCAAGATAAAGTCACCCTGGTGAAAGACGATCAAGCTATTTACTGGACGCCCGCTGAGAGGCTATCGAATCCGGTGACACTACAGCGTGATGGGTGGACTAAGTTTAAACGGGTGTTGAGCGGTGAGTTGGACGGAGACCTCATCCACCTGGACAACGCCATCTACGTATATTCCGTACCGCCCGTCCACATACGTCTGGGCCGGTACCAAGAGCCTACGCGAAGTATCAGCCTAACTTCCTCTGTGTGGTCAGCCTTGGAGAAAATAGTGCCTATTGTGGACCAGTTATTTACACCGGACGACCGATCACCCGACCAATTGGCATGGGCTCGTGCTATGGAGGACGCCCTGGCTGAACCCCATGAACAACTACATGAACCCGACGACGATGCCATTGATTACCCCGCTAGACTCAGTCAGCCCAATGACATGACCACCTGATCCTTTGATCTCACGGGGTTCTCCCTATAAATACGAGAGACAGTGAAATCTGGTACCATTCACGTACTGACCATGACGGAGCATATAGTACTGGCGTATTTCAGCTTGACCCCCGAGGTTTTCCTGCACGTGTATGCGGATAAGGTCGATATCATGGAGGAGGTAGTGGGAGACACGGACCCTACACAACCGTGCCCGGCTCACATTCGTCTGTCCCGGGAGGGCTGGACCAAATTCAAACGGGTGTTGTCTGGTGAACTGGACGGCGACCTCATCCACTTGTGTCACGATGTGTACATTCGACGCGGCCCTTTCTTTGCTCAATTGGCTCGGCTGGATGGAGGTACAGTGCATTTTACCCTTCACCCTGATCTATGGTCTGCATTGGAAGATGCCGTGGTGGATGTGGATGAAGTGCTTATCAAGCGGTCATCAGACGAGTTGGACTGGTCATTTACTATGGCCACTGTGGAAGTCCACGAAGAAAATCAGAAAGAAACTCCGGCCCAAGATATACCCGTTATAAATAAACGATAGAGCCAGGGTCCATCATCATTTTGTCACCATGAAGCGCTGGGAGAAAGTGTTGGATAACTTATACTACAGTCCCGACAGTCCGGCAGCCTATAGTGCATTGTCGGCTCTCTATCGAGCGGCCAAACCCCAGGGGGTACAACGTGCCCAAGTCCGAGATTGGTTAAGAAGACAAGACACCTATACCTTACATCGATCTGTCCGTCGCCATTTTCTACGGAACCGGGTCATCGTGGGAGGAATAGATGTCCAGTGGCAAGCGGATTTGGTCGATATGAGCGCCTTTGCCAAACACAACGATGAGAATCGGTATATCTTGACGTGCATCGATATCCTATCCAAGTATGTGTGGGTGGTACCCATCCGGACGAAAACGGGGGCAAATCTCATAGCGGCGTTCAAAGACATCTTCAAGACCGGGCGCAAACCTTTGTATTTGCAAACCGACGAAGGCACGGAATTCCTCAACAGACCGTTCCAAGCCTTCTCAAGAAACAGAAGGTGTTTTTCTTCCATACGTACAACGAGACCAAGGCTTCCGTGGTGGAGAGGTTCAACAGGACATTCAAAGGCCGCATATATAAATATTTCACCTATAAGAATACAAGGCGGTACATCGATGTTCTCCCGAAACTGGTGAGGGGTTACAATCGAGCCTATCATCGGAGTATAGAGAGAGCCCCATTACCGTGACCCAACGCAATGAAGCCCAAGTCCGGCGTGTCTTGTACCCCAGGCCATCGCAGCGAACGACGAAGGCGGTGTACAAGGTCGGGAACCCTCTACGTATCAGTAAAGTCAAGGGCAAGTTCGAGAAAAGTTACTTGCCCAACTGGAGCGATGAGCACTTCCTGATTAAACGGCGCCTACCCCGACAGCGGCGAGTCTATGAACTGGAAGATCTCCAAGGGGAAACGTTGCTGGGGACGTTTTACGACACGGAATTACAGCCTGTTGTAAAACACAGCAAGACTACTACACGGTGGAGCAGATTTTGAAAACGGAACGTCGACGTGGCAAACTGTTTCATTTCGTAAAATGGCAAGGCTGGTCCAGTTCCTTCAATTCCTGGGTCGCTGCCAACCAGGTGAAACGACTATAAAGCCAGACACCACTGCCGTCCTCCTTCATTCCACGTCCGACCCCAGTGCTATGGACCAACAGCAGCTGCCTCCGAAGACAGCGTCTTGCAAAACGCGCAAAGCGCAAGTGGTCTTTGGGGTGCTATTGCTAACCCTGCTGAGTGTGTTGTACGGAGGTGTGTTTTACGACGTAGCCTATGTCAGTACGTTACTTAACCAACTGAAAACACCAGCCATCAGTGAAACGGGTCTACAGAGAGCACCAGTCGTATCGAGCCCAGTCACCACCACCACCACACCCCGCGTACAAGCCACGTCGAGCTCTACACTTACACCAAGTACACCTACTACGTCTCAACACCCACCGGATTTCATCCCACACAGTGAACCGACCACCCACGTTGTACTCACCCCCAGCACCATCCCTGAACGTGAACAGACAACGACGACCGACGTTGTACCCACCACCACTCCAGTTCACTCGTACGAAATTTACAAGAGCAGGTTACCACGACAACGGATACACCTCGAACCATGGACCCTGGGTGGCAGCATCTCTTCACCTGCGTCATCGCAGGACCGACGGGCTCCGGCAAAACGCACTTCGTCAGGAAGCTCCTTCAACACGCCGACAGCATGATCACTCCACCCATTGCCCGAGTCGTGTGGTGTTACGGAGAATGGCAGGAAGCGTATGCAGCAATGCCCCACATCACGTTCGTGGAAGGCCTACCCAACCTTGCCGATTTGGAACCCGACACCTTGGTGGTTCTGGATGATCTCATGGCGGAGACGGATGCACGGGTCACCCAACTCTTTACCAAAGGCAGCCATCATCGACGGCTCAGCATCGTCTACATTGTGCAGAATCTGTTCAGTAAAAACAAAGAACATCGGAATATCAGCTTAAATGCCCACTACCTGGTGGTCT
>JAVTVY010014044.1:0-55301 GCA_036873755.1 Hanleya hanleyi
GGATCAGCTTTTGTTATACCTGAGCTCAACATTCAAAATGGTTTCAAACTTCCAGACAATATGTCTGTATACACTAGTGAACTGATTGCTATTATTAAAGCTCTCGAATGGATCATCGAGCACAAACCAATCCGTGCTGTGATACTCAGCGATTCCCTTAGTGAACTCACATCCATTGAAAATTCTATATCAAACAGTAGACCTGATCTCATACACAAAATAGAATATATCTGTACACAAATACACAACGAGGGTATAGACGCCATTTTAGCTTGGGTCCCCGCGCATGTGAACATCAGAGGTAACGAAGCAGCCGACCAAACTGCCAAAGACAGTCTTGCAAAAACTACACACGATGTGACAATAGGATTAGGATATAAGGAACTCAACGCTATCATTAGACGCAAAATAGATAGCAAGTGGCAAAAGGAATGGAACGAAGAAGAACGTGGACGATGGTTACATAAGGTTCTTGGTGGAGAGAAAAGACAAGTCCAGGGATTCCAGTTAGACAATAAGCGTGATGACCGCATCATCACGAGACTAAGACTAGGCAAAACCGGACTTAAATCACATCTGTCCATGCTTCTGAAAAACACCTCACCACTTTGCACCGCATGCAACAATGTAGAAGAAACAATAGAACATGTCCTACTTGAATGCCCTGAACACTACCCACAACGCGAGGCACTTAGAAACGACCTAAAAAAATTCGACACTCCCTTAACATTACCAGCGATATTAAACCCTAAGCTCCCCATTAGAAAACAGGTATTCAAGTCCTTAATAAACTTTATCAAAACTGCTGGCTATTACTCCAGTATATAAAACTACCCCCGTGCATGCGCACCACTAACTAACAATGTCAGCATTGGCCAAAATTTCTCTTTTGGAATAAAATATAGGCAATGTGGGCACCGGAGATACCATGTTCCGTGTGGGCCGGTTGCCACATTAGTCTCAAAAATCGGAGGCCAAGACCAATCAACATCCCTGCGACTATACTGGCCAAAAAATCTCTTTTTCGAAATAAAATATAGGCAATGTGGGCACCGGAGATACCATGTTCCGTGTGGGCCGGTCGCCACATTAGTCTCAAAAATCAGAGGCCAAGACCAATCAACATCCCTGCGACAATATTGGCCAAAAATCTCTCTTTCGCAATAAAATAGGCAATGTGGGCACCGGAGATACCATGTTCCGTGTGGGCCGGTAACCACATTCGTCTCTAAAAGCTTAAGGCCGTTACCAATTCAACAATCAAGGACATAAATCACTAGCACACGTCCAAGAAACAACCACGCACACAAAAAATGTCACTCACAAAAATGAAAACTACACACTTTTCATTTTATACTTTCAGAAATGGAAATGAACAAGATGAAAATCATCATTGTCGGCTCAAGTTACGTCCATAGACTGGAGAGCAGCATCCTTCGAAAACAAGTCCCGGGCTCTAGGCTAGACTTTGGCACAGGCCAGGACATTCGATTCTTTGGTATTGGCGGGGCCAGAGTCGGGACCCTACGAAACTCGAACAAACTGGAAAACCTCCTACGGGAGACAAATCCTGACCTACTCATCCTCCATATTGGAGGAAATGATGCCGACTCCTACAAAAACGAATCGGCAATTTACTTCGACATCATGGCCCTGACAGGTGAACTCCAGACAAAATTCAAAATTCCGAGGATCTACATCAGTCAGCTGGTATTCCATCAGGTAACTCGGCACATTTCGGTCCATTCCTACAACAGCAAAATTCAAAAACTGAACCAACTACTAAGTAAAAACACAATGGCCACTTTTTGGAAACACCGGGGAATGATCCACCCCCAAAAACAAATCCTAATCCACGACGGAGTCCACCTAAACCATTTAGGCCAGGAGCTGTTCTACCGGTCTATGCGAAGGGCCATACTGGGAGCCATGAGGAACAGACATCACTGAAAACAAGACGGAAACCAGGGAAAATAAAATTTAAAAAAAACAGAAAAGAAGAAACGCCCCAAAAACAGAAAACAGTGCACCAGGAGATGACAAACAACAACACCGACGAACTGACCTAACAGAAGCTACCAAGTCACTATTAAAGGAAAAATGAACAACAAACACTAGAAAACCAACAGATTCTGGACCAGAGGAATAGCACCGATATATCTACCCGCTTACGATCTCAACAAACCAAAAGAACTGACGATAAATACCCAAAGCCCCATTTGGGTGAGCCGTGCCGCATTGGGATGGGGTGCAGGTTTCCTCGAGTATGGCGACAAAGTACTATACCGGGGTTTTTCCTGGCCGGCGGTGGGGCAGAAAAGAACTAAAAATAATAATGCAGAGAACAATGGAACTATAAAATAACTGCCAATTACTATTTAATACTTGTTTACTTTTGTATATACTCCTTTTCCACTACTCCATGTACATAGAACTTTACCTTGTAAATAGTCGTTATTATATAAAGTATAGACATAATATATTCCAGTCAAGAATACACATGTAAATACCTATGTAATCTATTTGGTGGGCCGCGAAATCCGTAAGGGAAGCGGCCCTTAAAAGTCAATAAATCAATCAATCATTGATGTCATTGACTTGAGAACGATACTAGTACCTGTATCGAAACGTCGTCCTGAATAAACTAGAAGTTGTTATCCATAAGCAATTTGTTCATTTATTCACGATATCGTCAAAAGGCACAAAACTGTGCTTTATGACGGTTTTTAATTATCAAATTCTTTCGGTTATTTATCGTATGAGCATACCACCAATACACCAAGAAGAGGACTGCGGGTGCCGAGACAATAAGCTGGATGTGTTGCCAGTTTCGTACGAGATAAGCCACCAAAGCCAAAATGGCCTCTCCTAATACGAAGAAGTAGTTTATCACGTTGCCTGTCCATTTCCGTTTTGAGGGGCCAACCAGTTCCATTCCTGTAATTATGATCATGGTTATAAAAGAAATTATAATTTTAACGCAAGTCATATTAAATAATGTGAGCAAACCTTGCTCCCAGTGGAAAAGGAAAACAATTCCCCAGGAAATAAAATCCCTTTTCATATGTTCCTGTATGGACCTTCCTGAGTTGTGAATCGGGACAAATGTCCTATTAGATAGCAGTCGGACATTTTCTCCTAACGTACATTAATTCATTCCTATTACATCGGTCGTATCCATAGCAATCCGGGAGAACCCGATAGAGCCGTTTCACTATCTGGTGGTCTCCCACCGCTGACATGCCCAGGCACAAATATCACTTCTGGATGGTTTTCCTCATAGCTCTTCCTATGCTTATAGAAGGTTAAGGGAGTGAATTACATTGAGAATGTGCATAAAATATTAGTAATAACTTAACAGACTAAGATAAGATGAACAATGAAAACATAAGGTCACCATACCAATTGTGGGCATTGCATTATTTGTGAATATACTGATTTTAGGGATATGGACCTGTTTCCATCTTTAAAGCTCATTAGACTTAATTCCCACAAATAAATGTTCTTTAATTTACCATATAAAGTAGAATTTATATATCTCTTGCAATTTAATTAAAATTAAATTTTATCTGCTCCCGCATTTGGATACGTCGCTTGCAGGATCTAACCGGCTTGCACCAATCCCGAGAGCTCTTCAAAGTGCTTTGAAGGGAATATAATGGTAACTGCTTTCTGGCTGACTCAGCCGAAGCACACACCAATCGTCTGATGTTGCCGCCCTCTCGCCAGGTTGGCACCATAACGCGGGGTAGAATTATTGACTGGTCCTTGGTCCTTGGGTTAAAGTAGAGACCATGATCTTGTCTCCCCTCCCCGACTGCTAGTAAAGTAGTTAAAATGCGGCCGTGATGTCATAAGACTATTAAATATTCATGAGCTGGGCGCTCTAAACACCAAATCCAATTGACATCAGTAAGATCCTACATAGCGACATATACGATTGGTCATCTTAGCTTGCTAAGGGCATTTCACGTTTCACTCAACACTACCCTTAGATTACCGCTGTGATTCGGCATGTATTTCACACGGCGTCATCTATCTAGAGGGAGATAATCGAGTTCGAAAGTTGTTCCCAAAGCATGAGGTCAAATGTCGGCCCCATTTAAACGAGCCAATGAAATTATCTGTATTCAAATATTTCTCAGACGTGTAGAGATGTCAGTTTCACGAGGCGCAAGACTGGGGGAGTCTACCCGAGACCAAAACGAAGTTGTGCGAATTAGCTATTTTATTTCTGACTCTAGTGGAGCATGCTTCTTTGTTAAATCATATTACAAACGGCCTAACATATTTCAAAACAAAATAAAATCGGCGACAGACCACAGGAAAATGATATGCTTTTTATTTTGTGATGGGGGCACTTCGAGGCCCACCATGGGATCGTTTCAATCGATCGCTTTCTGGAGGTGTGTCTTCGTTGTATGAATGTGATTGCACCGATGTCGGATGTAACGGGACCAGTCGGATGTGACCATCTGGGAAACTCCCTATTACACGCAGATAGCACCCGTTACCGCATGGCTACGAGCAGAAGTTTCTACGTATGATCGTGCCATGCGTTTGGATGATGACGATTGGTGAGCATTGATAGGATATTAATTTATTAAGATTGATATCTCTTGTGAAATGTGAAAAATAAAAATGGGGGTCACCATAATTGTTTAATAGTAGCAGTAAACAGATAATCCTTTGATGGTATATATTTATATCACGTCAGGACTGTCTGGTGTTGTAGGCTGCTGCTGGTGTTGCTCGATGCATCCTTTCTGCCAGTTCCAGTTAGAGAAGTTTTATCGATAGTGGCTTACCCTGTCTGTACGTGGTATGCGGGGAGTGCGCAATGCTCTGAGTCCAGCTATTGTGTTGTAGAGTTACAGTTTCTTCATCAGTCCAGTTCGCATGTTCTTCGTCAATCTCAGTAAAATCAGATATAATATCACGAACATTATATCTGAATTCAGCCCTATATAAATCCCATGCGAATTTGAAACTATAGTTGTTAGCCAATCAGGTGGCTAGTTTGGTTGAAATCACGCCCATAGTAATTACACACGGTATCATGTGGACTAGTATATAAACATTATCGGGAAACAGTATCCAAATATGGGACCATCTCCAGACGGTCTGCATGGTAAGATCAAAGAGTTTACTCCCGTCGAAAAGTCTGGCTTTGTTAAGGGGTAGAAAATATTAAAAGATTGTGCCGCGCGAAGATGTTAATTCCCGTGATGTAAACGTCAATCACTGTCAGAGAGAAAAGTCGTGATTGGCTTATTATGGGATATCGCAGAATATCGGCGAACATTTCGCACGAAGTTTATATAGCGTTACGTCTAGATGGTATTCCCCTGATTTACCATCTTGGTTTACCTAGATTGGTTCTTCGCATCCCAGTGCTTTGGAATGTGTGAATGTGTGCTTTCACTGGAAAGCAGGGTTACATCAAGGTCTGTCAATTGGCTTCAAGTCTTTACACTTTCAAAGGCTGCACACTTGGTTATTCCATACTTATCATGACTGCATGTGTCATTAATGGCATAAAGGCGACATCCAAGCAACATTTGGAAAATTGGCCACGAAACTACGACATCATTACAGTTTCACTTGGACGAAATGCCTGTAATATCCGTAACGTGTCGAATGAACCCACAGTGAAACATCTGTTGCAGAAAGAATGGACATTCAAAGATTTAAAACGTCTCTCCCAGATAAATCGAACGAGACATATGTGTTCGGACATTCTTGCTTTGCAAGAGCTGGTGGGACAGACAGACTTTGTTTTCAAATTGTAGGCGGATGTACGTTCCAGTATATAACCGCGTCTTGCCGTGGACATTACCAAGGGTAAGTGTGATATCGAGCTACAGTTATCTCATCACAATCGATCCGACACCAGAATGTTGCAGCACGTCACGGACCGTGTAGACATGTAATTCAAGATGTCCACATGAGCAGCTATAATACAAGCGTGGTTGGCACACAAATCATCACAAGGATCACTTTTGGTTTTTGTGATGTTTTCAGAAATATTCTGTCATTATATTCGTCTGTGGGGTCATGTGACTTCTTGTCAGTACGCCGATATCGTTTTCCATCATCCTTTAAAAGATGCGTTTAAATGTGTGTGTTTTTTTAAAATTATCTGTCACATAGGTCACATAGTTCATCATTTTCCACAGATGAATTGATAGGACTATTACATCATCGCTCTAAAATTTTGTTTACCTAATACTGGTCAACCATTACGAGCGGCCGTGTGGGCATGTAATTCAAGATGTCCACATGAACAGCTACAATAAAACCGTGGCTGGGATACAAATCATCACATGGGTCACTTTCGGTTCTCAGAAATATACAGTTCGTATATTTGTCTGTTACGTCACATGACTTCTTATCAGTACTCCAGCATCGTTTTCCAATACCCTTTCAATGATGCGATTAATCTACAGAATACAACACAATAACCGAATCGCTCCGGAAGTAGCCTTGATTCTAATTGAGCCTGTCATGGTATTGGCACTAAAGAATGAATATAGGGAAAATTGTGCGTCACCTTAGTTTGTCGCTGTCGCCTTTCGTGTTGCGACTATGGAATATGACCGTTATAGTCCAGTTGCCAGGAAATGATGTGATCGTCGTATGCTTCACTCATTCGAAGGCACGAGGTGAACAGCTGTGTTTTGAACTTGGCTAAAGATAATATCAGTCCATTCCATATAAGACAATAGCGGTTAAAAGTAGTGCGTTGCATTCCCTGCGTACCACGTACTAACAATGATAGGGCGGGACACTACGAGTTGGCCAGGAATGAAACATACCTGTCGAAACCTGGACAGCCATTCGTGGCCAAGAGAAAGCTTACAGACTACACACCCGTACCCACAATGCTCGCACGACAGCATCCGCTGTGTTTGTTCTGCCAAAGCACACCTATGACTGAAGGGCATTGGCTTTTTAGAAGAAATGAACTAAAATATAAACTTCTAGTTCGTCATTCAATATTCAACCGCCGTTCATTAAGGAATTTCCGCGTCCATATTCCAAAGACCTAATTCATTTAACAGCATTAACACCAAAGTTGAAAACAAAAACAGTCATATTTTCCTGCAAGAGAGATGCGGTGAATAGTGTTCGCTGATGCCGGCAAGACATCATGATGTTCCAAAAATATCAAATCCATACCACTGGTCAGTATTCTTAAGTTGTTTTCTCGTTGTTATTTCGTTGTCTACAGAATGATGTATCTCAGTCACGTTTTATCTCCGTCACCCTAACTACCAGACACTACTGTGGAGAAGAGCTCTTCTGTCCGAGCAGAGCAAAATATCATATGAACCAAATATCGGAACATGACTACAAACTCATCATCAGTACCTTGTCATTATGCCTACTGACTTTGGACGTCTAGAGAATGAGATCACCTGTACTGATCACCTGTACTGAGGTAGAGGTGCATGGCTTATGAATGTGAGAATCCAAGAAATCGTTTATGATATGACAACCTCTCTTCAAAATTGTTGACGGTGCATGTCCCACGCTGTATTTGGGCAAACTTCTCCATTGGACTTTCAAAAATACAGTCATGTACTTCAGTTCAACACAGCATCATCATTGATGGTTAAGTTTGACCTCACAAAATACAGTGAACTTTCTGTGGCCGACCCCAAGATACTCTCATCTATTGTCCCCTTATCTCAGAGGATAAGGAAGGATCAATACCCTTCTTGTACTTACCTATTGTGAAGGCGCTGAGGTAGATACCCGATGTTGACATACCATTAATGAATCGGATCATCGCAAAAATCTGGAAGTTTGGCACAAATGCTGTACCTACCCCTGTGACGAGAAGGAGTGGTAGAGAAAAGTACAGAATCTTTTTCCGCCCAATTCTGAAAAAAGGTAACATCGAGAGATAAGGTATTGCGAGTCGTATCAACATTGAATCACAGTCAAAGCAGCAAGTATACTACAGCTAAGGCAATCAGCAGATTAACATGTTACATGTTTACATGTTATCAGTTTGTTGGAGTTGAATTGTTATTTTGAGATAAGTCTTGACTGTTCTAAAATTGTCAATTTTTCATCTATATATATAGATGATAGACATGCCAATAGTTCCATAATTTGTATATATCTATCCTCATTATATTCTTAATTTAGAGTGTGGAATTTTCATTTTATTTAAATAGATAATTTTCATGAAAATGCTACTAGTAGCCCAAAATCGATTTTGACAGTGCCGATATATAACAAATTCCCTCCCCAAATCCAACATATTTTAGAGTTTTAGGCTCGTGTAGACCACCGAATTACACAAATTTTACTTCCACCAGCTCGTCATTCACCATCAACGAATCTTGTCCCGTATATCATATTATCTATGTATGAAAATACATTGATGTCGTCTTCGATAGGTCATTCGTTTTTTAATCATATTTGGCTGAACGTATTACTTCTATTGTCCTGACAAGGGAACAAGTGCAATCAGTGTTTTGACATAGTTGAAGTAGCTTAAACTGATTTATCTGTCAGGCTCAATGGACCATGCCATATCGTGGACATGGTGGTGTGTGTGCAGGGCGGGGCATATATCTTCCTGTGGACACATTCTGCTCTAGTCTATATATGGAAGCAGAATAACTTTTGTTAATAGCGAATTCTGCCAGCGTACCGACCCTCTTATCCAACTCTGTTATTAAATGTTTCCATATTGCTTAACTAAGATTGTGATAGATGATCAATGTCCTTTCAGTACACACCTAAGTCCTCCGCCGGTGAAAACATTGTGCACCGGAGCGGTATGGTACCATACTGGTGACTATGTCTTCACCATAACGGTACCGTGGCGGTACCATAGTGGTCTGTCAGTGGTTGTGTGTCCGCTCCGGTACCGCCGCGGTACCGTTATGGTGACGACGTATTCACCGCTACGGTGCCATACCGCTCTGGTCACAATGTTTTCACCATCGGGGAACTTACGTGTGTAGGAAAGAAACTTACACATTAATATCGTACCAGTACTGCATATAGAATATAACATTTTTTTTATACATTTGGCTAACTCAAGTATAGGAGGTCTCGTAGGAAAACAAAATCGTATGTGAAACCTACATATCTGACAATCCGCCAAGGATGAATGAGCCGAATAGTTTGCCCAGGCTGTACGCCATAGTGATGTGTGACCGTTTCACCAGATCTCCACAAACCATATTCATCTGTCGAGAGAAAATCAGAAGCCGAATGAGAACTTAGTTGTTATACACATGCTGCACCATCGGTTACCAAATACCTATAACTTAACAATTCATTCGCCATCGTCTGGTATAATATAGTTTTTCGCAAGACAGTCTTTGCACTAACTGTCAGCATATGAATCAGAAACTTTAAAAAGAGACAATTATATAGGAGGGTGATATGTTTCTTGGAACTGCTACCACGTTTTTCATTGTCCAGTTGTGCAGCAACCGATAATGACACATAGGTGAGCGACCAGGGCACCTCCAGAGACGACTTAATGCACCCGCCCTGCACACAGCTGGATTATACATCATTTTAAAGCTGATGGTCTCTGCTTTTCAAATCTACCTGCAGTACTGTCAAAATGTGGTGCCGTTGCCATGGAAACGAGGTCCAAACAGGTCATGTTAGATTTACCATTTTCGTCACTAATGGAACACTTTGTAATACGGATAACATAGATTCTTGGATGCAAGAGTTTCAACGAAGAAATAAGCACACGAAACGGGGCATGAATGTTCTAAGTACGACGCTTTTCCATAAAATATTGTTAGCCAACTGAAATCCAAGATGGCGGCTATGTTCCAAGATGACCGCCACTTGACCCTAGTAATACCTTATTTAGCTAGAGAAAGTGATGAAATTTTGCGATTTGATTCATTTTGGTGTTCATTTATGTTTCTGTCCAAGGGAAAACTGATTCCAGTATCTACAAGTACTCTCAACTATACGTTCTATCATTACTGCACTGGTGATGTAAACGTAAAAGCATTGCGCCAAGGTGTGACCAAATCGAGTTTGCATTGTGTTATCTGTGATTACAGTTTCCCATTAGCGATCCCCTTCTGCTGAGATTATGTCTCAGTTACTCGTCAGTATGTCTATATAATGCCCTTTACACGAAGATTCTTGCCATACTTTGATGAATGAAGATGTCTAAGCTCCGAGGTAGCCTCACAATGGAGTGTCTTTCGACCTAATCCACGCCACTTGGTGGCCATTTCGTAATTTCAACTATTTTAACAATACAGATCAACATACAATGTATATATACGCATTATTCCTGTCTGTTTGTGTGTTAACAGATTGTTTGAACTGACAAGGGTTGTATTTGGGACCAACCGTGGCACGCACTCTTTACTGTATCCCGGGGATTGTCTCGGTGGGCTTACTTATCCAGTTTGCCCAATTAGGGCCCCAGTCGAAAACTGAACCCTGGATAATGCCACATGGGTAATTCATCCCATGTAGCATATTAACGTTGAAACTTGACACATCTTTACGGCACCCCGGGAAATGTACTATCCATTGGGATCTGTGTCGCTTTGCCATATATGTGTGGGTTGGGTAAATGATTGGATGATTGGGAAGTTCGTAGATAAATGGATCGGATATGAGGCGGTATAATGGGCTACTTTGTACCCGTATTTTCAACACTATACTAGTTATAATCTCATTTCTTTCATATATGTGTACCTGTATGTATAACTGGGTTGTTCCTCTCTCTGTGGTTATTATAATGAATTGTTCCAAACTGTCAAGGATTATTGACACCAAACGTGACACGCTTACCTACTGCTTCGGAAAGAATGTCCTAATGGGCGTATTTTTTCACTATGCCCAATTGAGACTAAGATCGAAAACTGAACCCTGGATAATGCCGCCTAGGTAGTTTTCCCGGCAATTCTATTCCGGCACTGAAGCTTGGTACGCTCACGTACTGAACCTCAACTATCCTACACACACATGGATTATACGTTTTATTTTTCAAATCCACCTGCCATATTGTCAAAGTGTGGCACCGTTATGGAAACTAGATCCCGAAGAAAGGTTAGATTATCCATATTTACCTCGCCTTACGAAGTGAAGGGGAGATGTTGTGAGAGGGAAAAAAGAGGATGTCGTCGTCGGTGTCGGTGTCCCCTCCCTGGAAATAATAAGGTTTTTGGTTTAACAAATTACAAAAAAAAAAAAATATAGGAGGTGGGTATTTCACTCGGAGAGGCAGTTATGGCACCACCCCAGGGATTCAAGGGTGCTCCAATGTTAAAATCTAATGATGAGGTTTTTTGCTTAGCAAATGTGCACATGTACCCCTGTACATAGAAAGTTTGCTACAATTGTCAGCTATCATTGGATGATTATGACACTTGGTACACATGTTTCCTGTGATTAGAGGATGTGAGATGAAATATTAATTGTTGTCCAAATTATGAAGGTTTGGATTTAGTAATTGGCCAATTATAGTTTTTTTTGTGTTAGATGAAAATGTACTGAAAAGTTAACTGAATTTGTTATGTTTCATTGTATGCTTATGAAACTTGTTTAACATGTCTCATATGATTAGAGGGTGAGCCTGAGCTATTAATGAGATGAAATACTATTTTCTCTCAAAGTTTGAGGGTTTCGACATAGTAATTTGCCAATGATACGGTTTTTGTTAAGCGAATCTTCACATGTACACCTGTACTTGAAAAATTTGCGCTACATGTATGCTTTAAATACTGCTGCAGCTTCAGCGGATCACCCCACAAGGCGAGATGTCGGGGTTCTCAGAACGCTGATCTTACTATTGCTAAACATGGAAAAACGCATAACAGAGATTTTCAGAGGCAAACGTTCGAATTATGATACAAGAATGAAACTTAGCAAGAATGGTCCCATTAGGTCACTCATTTGACAGTGAAAATTAACCAAGATGGCTGCCGATTATCCCTGTTAATACAAGTTTTGGCCAGAGAAAGTGATCAAACAAGTGTGACAAAACCGACATCACCAGGACGCCTCTCACAAAGTTCGCCTTTCTTCGTACATGCGAGCTATAATAATCGACATATCCTTTGACGGATACTTTCAATTACTGTAAATTAAACGGCACCAACAACAGCCTCCAATTTCATTCAAAGGTAGTCTTGGGCCAATGAGCTCAATGATTGAGGCCGGGGGAAGGGGGAGGACTGAACATAACCGTAACGTCTCCTCCTAGCAAATTGATTATAACTTTATTAGCTCATAGCCGTTCGTGCATCAGCCGTGTTAGAGAGTACAAAACGTTGCACGTCTTGCGATAACCAACGTTGTATTCGAAACTGTCATGGTTCGGCTTTGCCAGATGAACCAGGACTAATGATGATGAGATTTTCCTTCTAAAAAAAACGAGTGTATGATTGTTCAATGTCCTTTTCAGTGAGCAGAACAGGGCAACCGAATGCAACCAACGATATAAATTTGTTTATCCAGGCCAACAAACCACGGCGTAGACCGATGGAAATTATAAGGCGGTTTTAGCGTCCACAGAATCTCGCTCACTCGACTCCTGATTATCCCCCTTTAAAACATTTATCAATAACATTAATCAAGAACGAGTGCAAATAGTAGGAAAAGGACCGATCTGGTCACATTGAGGCTGTTTTCTGAGAGGCTGATCACGTCACATTCGGTTAGAAAAAGGCATTTGGGTGGACGTTTTGGGGTCGAAGTGGGCCATCCCTATAGTTCAAACGGGCCATGTGAGGTGTCATAGTGAAGCGCTCGTGGGATAGCGTTCGACTTGAGTGGATGCAGTGAAACTGCCGTCAATCTGCGTATGTGCAGTCGGGCAGTAGTAGTAAAAGAGCGTTTGAATGGGCATTTTGGGCTAGAGGTGGACCATCCGTGTTCCAAATTATTCGTGTGCGATATCATATTGAAGCGCACCTGCGGGGGCATCCAGACTGGGGTGGTTTTTAGTGGAAATGCCGTCAGTAGTAAAGGGCATTTTAATAGACGTTTTTGGAACTAGGTAGACCATCCATGGTGCAATCGGGGCGTGTGGGGTGTCATCTTGGAGCTCTTTCCGGGTAGAGTCAGACTGATGTGGTTTGTAGTGTCAATCTGCATATGTCTCAGTCGGGGAGTAGTAGAACAGAGGCATATGGCTGGATGTTTTGGGGACTAGAATGACTGTCCGGGTCGTGTGGGGTGTCATATTGAAGCGTTCGTGTGAGAGAGTCAGTCTGATGTGGATTGTAGTGGAAGTGTCGTCAGTCTGCGCATACGCAGTCCGGCAGTAGTTGAAAAAGGGCATTTGAATGGACATTATGGGGTCGAGGTGAACCATTTATTGTCCAAATGCATCGTGTGAGGTGTCATATTGAAGGGTTCCTGGGGGCGCCGTCAATCGGCGCATGCGCAGTCGGGCAGCAGTAGCGCCGGGTGTGTTTACATAATAGTATGGTGTGTATCAAATACATCGTTGGCTGTTCTTGTCCAATCAGAAGCCGTAATTTGATGTTGCATCTGTCATGGTAGCTCTTATCCGTTTGACATATTTCGGTTGTTCCTGTTCTATCAGAATCCGCCATTCGGAATGTTAATCTTCGGTGATACTATTATGTAAACACGCCCAACGCGGCTCCCCCAGTTTGGGTGTGATGGGATGAAGGGAATACTAAAGATGTGAACATGTTGATATTTCTTTCTCTCAACTGTCTGCGTCAAAGCATTAAAACATTATGGGACTAGGTATGGAATCAGGGAAACTCACTCCCCTGCGTTAGAATGACTGCAGTTTCACTTCAACCACAGTCAGACTCTACTCCATTCGACACCTCACATGACACCCATTCAAATGCCCTTTTTCTACAACTGCCCGACTGCGCATGCGCAAATTGATGGCAGTTCGATTACAAGCCACCCCATTCAGACGCTACCCCACGAGCGCTTCAATATGACACCTCACACGCCCCATTTAGACCTTGGATGGCCCACCTCGACCTCAAAACATCCACCCAAATGCCTTTTTCTGCTACTGACCGACTGCACATGCGCCAATTGACGTCATCCTCGGATGTCACGTAACCGAAAGTGCTCTTTGACCTTTACCCTGGACGTGACCTCGCACCGGAAGTGACATCACCCATGACGTCATCGGATGTGACGTCATCAGCTTCTCACAAAACAGCCTCAATGCGACCAGATCGGTCGGCTCCCTACTACTAGTGTATTACCTATATGGGCTTGATGAGACGTTCGATAATTCGGTAGTTTCTTACATGCCGGTTTCCTCTCCAGAACTATCCGATTCAAGTTCAAACCAGTCTCGCTGGAGATATCTATGTCATTTCTGGTACAATGACCTGTATTATTTATTATTAACGTTACATTCAATCTCTTCTGTAGGAGGCATTTCAGAATGTCGTGTGATCGTATATGCCCGTTTCCTCTGTAATAGCGGCATTAATATGTGAAAGTGCAGATCTCGATTTAAAAAAGGAGAAAATAAACCCAACAGACAATTTCCTGGGACTCACTTAGTAATTGCACCAAGTTTCAGTGCGGGAATATAATTCCCAGGAAAAATACCTAGGCGGCATTATCCTGGGTCCAGTTTTCGATTTGGGCCCCAATTGGGCATAGTGGAAAATCAAGCCCAATTGAACATTCTCCGTGATGCAGTATGTAATCCTGCCATGATTGGTGGCGAACTGAGAAGATTAGCCCAATGGATATGACATTTTCCAAGATCCAGCGTTATAATACTCCAAGGAATTAATCACCCATGTGAAATTATCCAGGGTCCAGTTTCCGATAGGTGTCCTATTTGGGCACACTGAATAATTAAATCCGTGCAACGTTCCTCGGGGGGTACAGTGAATGGTGTGAGAAGATTGATCCCAAATAAACTCCTTGTCAGTTCGGAATATTCTGCTAACAACCAACAGACAGGAACAGCTTATGTATTTATATTGACCCAAATAAGTAAAGATTGTTGAAATTCCAAAATGGCCAACAAGTCGCACAGATTAGACCGAAACACAATCTAAGATGAGGTATTGTTCCAAGATAAGCCTACTCATGCATCAAATTATGGAAATAATCTTTTAGTAAAGGACATTATATAGACATAATAATGCGTAACTAAGACATAACCTCACCCAAATGGGATCACTAATGCAAAAACTCCAGTCAGTGATAACACATTGCAAACTCAAATTGGTCACACTATGGAAAACACGCTTCAACAGTGACATAATCAGATTCAGGAATGTTAGAACATATATGTGGTAGTACATAAAGATACCAGAATTTGCTTTGCCCCGTATAAAAGTATATACGTGAAGGTCAAAATAATTCCAATCGTAAAATTTCATCACTTTCTCGGCCATCTTGGAAAATAGCCGCCATCTTGGATTTCAGTTAGCTAACATTAGTTTCTTGAAAAAGTGACCTAATTAGACTAGCCCTGTCAAGTTTCGCGCTTGGATCATCATTTGAACCTGTGCATCGAAGAATATATGTTATCCGTATTATCAAGTGTTCCAGTAGTGAGGAAAATGGTAAATCTAACACGACTTTTTTGGAGCTCGTTTCCATGGCAACGGCACCACATTTCAACAGTACTGCAGGTAGATCTGAAAAGCAGAGACCATAGGCTTTAAAATGGTGTATGATCCAGGTGTGTGTAGGGTGGGCGCATTAAACTCGAAAAATAAGGCCCTTTTCTGGGATCGTGATATGTGACTGCGTTGTCACTTTAACATTTAACACTTCCCCACATCACCACAGATCAGGGGCAATATTAATCGTTATTGTCACATGTTTATGAACTGAGTCCAGTTTTCGATATTTTGACAATATTTCCATATAGGTAAATATATGGTATTCTCATCAACTAAGTTCATAATATTATCACTTGGTGTTTGGCTGACTCATTAAAGAGCATCCAGTTTCCGTCATTTTGGCTAAAATAGATATTTCCCCAATATTAGCTCCCAGTATTACAAAACTATGTTGTTGTATGACTTATTATGCCTGGTCCAGTTTTCGTTATTTTGACTATATTTCTATAACCAATGCAGGTAAATTTGTCAAACTACAGGGGTTTTTTTTTCACGTATGACGTGATGTTATAACGTTATGCTGCTGTATAGCGTCCGTAAGTGACTCACTACATCATTATGAAGGATAGAGGTACACACGCTACATCTCTAATAAGCGGCCTAATAATGAAAACTACAACAGTGACAGTCGATGCCACATCGAAATTTGCACAAGTTAATAATATCACTAACGTTCGTTCACTGTTTTCAACCATGGCTGAAATAACTATAAAATGTGTATACCACAAGAGATAGTAAATTGAAGCGATCTGCAAGAGGTGGGAAAAGCTGAGGACGTCTGGCGACTAAAAAGCAACCATATGACTGTACAGGAAAGTACCACCTAACATTCAGACCCGAAAATGCGGTGGATTCTCGGACGTAGCCTCAATATCTCAGCCTTGCTTTTATTGCAGATGTTCATGTGGAGACTATGAAGTATTCATATGGCCCCTAGTACCGGCTTAAGCACCGTATCTTAATTAGATACGCTAGCTCGGAAGCTGTGATGACAGATCAGCTCAAACAACCCAGCTGATGTTAATGGATGAGCATCATGGACGTCTGATGGAGTAAACGCCTTAACATGGGTAACCTGGTAAGGCAAAGTAAAGCGGCCACTCCAACCATACGAGTTTGAGTAGCATTTAGAATTGGCAGAATGAAGAATAACAAGATAATTAGTTCTTTGATAAATTGAGGAACGCAACCTTTCTGTATATATTCTTACCCTATGTGTACGTTGAAACGTGTCTCTCAGTTTAATAAGGAAATGCTAACCAGTCTATATCGTTATTCCCCACCATACAGGGGCGGCGGAAGCAATTTCAGATTGCACCGACCAACGATCACAGCACAGTTAGGCGAGGGTCCAGGGGCCGCCTAGGCCCCGGAGGCGCCGGGGTGCTAAATCGCAGGAGATGCGTTCTGAGCTATTTCCGGCAAATAAAATACCATATTAATGCTCGACAAAATGTTGAAATTGTGGGTTCAAATAAAACATTTACAAAATCTATTTATCACTGAAAATCAGGTTTCAGAAAACATTCCCGTCATCACCGCCGACAGAGGGTTGGCGAGATTGACGAAAAAAAAAAATAGTTCAGAATTGACACTGTCAGATTGAAGACAGAAGAAAAAGATCATAAATATCAGACTGTGAACAGAAGTATAAAACACTGAAACGTCCGGGAAAGCGCTCGTAAACGCTGGAGAGTAGATAGCGCCCGAGCTTTATCGACGAAATTCCAATACTAAGTGATGATTATTGGCCTATAGATTTATTCCACTGTACACTTAAAATGTACAGATGGCGCTGCTGACGGTTGAATATTACAGGTCAGTAGCGCCATCTGGACATTTAAAAAGTGTACAGTCGATGGCGCTGTTAGACCCAAATATATGTAAGTTACAATACATACGGTACCAATTATGGGTCAATTTGCTCTGAAAATGTGTAGGTATAGACATTTCCGACTCTAGTAGACGGTAATCAGCGGTCCTGGAATTATTGCCCCGACCAAGGTCGGGGTGGTCGGGGCGGTTCCGCCGCCCATGCATAAGCCGCATCTTCATCAGTATTTGTATTTTAACAGCCTGGTACACGGCAATCACGGGCAAAGAGACCTGTGTGTTTACAGTGCCGACAGTTCTTGTCGGACATTTCTTGTCTGTGGAAGTGATGCCGTGGATGTCGCTGCCCCTTTGTGTACAGGAAACACTCTAGCAATCCGACTGGTATCTGTTCATAAATGTTACAAATTTCGGTGGCCTGCTCCTCAAGTACGTGCAGTGCAAATGTTATTGGCATCAGCAGTTGAGACACCTTTTAAAGAATGTCACAAAGTTTGGCGGCCTGTTCCTTACGTTAGGATTCTGGAACTGGCAACGATTGACGATACATAATCGAATGACAACTATTGGTACAAAAATATCCTGAAAAGTAGCAGTTTATTCTGCATTGATTCGCTAGTATATATTTACGGGGAAGTTTATTCTTCATTATTATATAGCTGCATGCGTAGTTGAATAGATTTGATCGTTATTCATCATTTATGAAAGGAAAATACATCATACTTAATGACAATTGTTTGACAGGAATAAAACAACATGGGGATTGTTCTATCGCAGAATGATATGAGACTGTGAAAAAGTATTTCCGATGTGAAACAGGTCAGTGTTCAATTAAATATGATTTCATTTTTGATTTAAAGAGAGACATGAGTGTAATTCATTTAATTGAGCAGAGCAATTTATTCCACTCACGAGGTCCCATAATTTTGATGAAAGATGAATTGGTCGGATAGAAAGGCCTTTGTAAATTTAAAAGATAGCCCTGGTTTGATAAGGATGAACTGAAAATTGTTTTTTAAAAATCTAGTATAAAGTCAACGGGTAACTGAAATGCACTAGCATCTGAGAAGAGTAGGTTCAACGTGGGTATTTTTAAAACTTTTGAACTCCTGCAATAAGGGCTCAGTAAGTATTTTTACCCGCGTTGTCTGTTTCTGAAGCATAACTAAACTAGAACTCGTGGACTTCGAAAGGCTGCCGTTATCTGTGTGATTTTATGGTGTTGATGTTTGAATGTGATCTTTAGAAATACATAATTTTTCCTATTTCCCAAAATTTGATCATGTGTATAGGTTGTGTTATGTGTAATGCTTTAGTTACCTTTGACAGTCATAACAGAATGAAATGTACGAAGTACAATAATTTGATAATTTATCCCATTAATTAATTTGATGCTTCAGAGAAAATTTTAATGAAAATCAGGGCGTCTGAAGTCCACCGACATTGAAACTACTGATTTGGCTTGGAACCTTAACATTCAGTACCCAGCATGGAAAGCAATCTCGAGTGATATCCTCGTTATCCACATACCAAATCTGCAAAGAATCCGTTCAGGTTTTTGAAAGTTACCGTCCAGAAGTAAATAAGCATGCTCCCTTAGAGTGAGAACTAAAGTAGCTGATTCGCACAACTTCGTTTTTGTCCCGCATAAAATCCCCCAGTCTTGCGCCTCTGCACTCAAGTGAGACTGAGATGTCTGAAATGCCCAGGTCAAAATATTTAAATACAGATAATTTCATTGGCTCGTTTAAATGCGGCGGGCATGTGACTTGATGCTTCAGGAACAACTTTCGAACAGGATTATGTCCCTCCAGAAATATATCCTTTGCAGCCGAGAGGTGGCACCATGTGGAATACATGCCGAATCATAGCGTTGAGCTAAGGGCAGTCTTAAGCGAAACGTGAAATGCCCTCAGCATGCTAAGATGGATGTTGACTCGGTGGGCTCATTTCTCTCACCAGACTGTTCCACTATTAGGGAGTTCAGTGTAACATGTCAACAAAAGGTTCAATTATGAGATTAAATTTGTTGGAACGATATTTTCTTAAATATCATAACAGCAGGAGGGGGGGGGGTTAGCCACTTTTTCATCTATGTTAGTATTAAACCCAGAATGATTTTTGAAATTGTGAAATTGAGTTTTGCCCCAAACAATTGTTTTTGATCGATGGGAAAATGCGCGCGAAACACGCGCAAAAAAAATGTGTTATAGTGGATAAATATTGAATTCTTCAAGAGATAAGTCGAGTTCCCAAATGAAAATGTCGTGACAAATAATCAAGCAAAATAATTGTTGTTGTTGTTGTTGTTGCCTTCACTAGATCAACTCGCGAGTGCTACGTTAGCGTGTCTGGAGCAAGTCAAAATCGGCACGGGCAACGCAACGTTCATGTTCATGTGTTAGCTGCCCGTGTTGGCAAGCACGATTTTCTTCCGATTAAAATACTCAGTGACAAAGTTTAATTCAGCTGTTATTCTCCGCAATAAAACGATCACTCCGCTTGTTCTGGTTATCGAATTGCTGTTGCCAGGCATGAACACTTGATAGAAATACAGGCCAGATCGTGCCATCAATCTACAATCTAGCCCCAGAAGTCACTTTAGCTGCGAAAACTGACCTCTGGCCTAGTGGATTTCTGGGAGCGAAAACGGAAACATCGCACCTGTTTGTTTACTTTCTTATTTATTCTACTTTTTATGTGTTTTGTACTCTGTCCCAAATGGGATGCTCAGTACAATAAAGAATCTTATTTTATCATGCGCACAATTAATTTTCGGCGGAAACAATCTCGCATTCGTCTATTTCCGTATTGACGAAAATTAGCCCAGTTGCTGAGTTCTGATAGATTGCTATTATTCAACTAAACATAGAAATAGTTTTGTATAATTTGAATGAATTATGTTCGTTTGGTTAAAATTAACTGAATTTCACAATAAAATGCGCCCGAATCTCTTGATTATCAAAGGCACTATTTCGTATCCGGCTCACTACGTGATCGTCATACGCTCCCCACCAGTGGGGAGTTGTGCGTTCTGTGTGAGAGGCTCGTTCCGCCAATACGGAAATAGCCGAACGTGAGATTGATCAATCTAGTGCAGTTCTTTTTATTTATCCATTAGTTTTGCATTTCAAGCTTCGCTAACCACAGCGCCCTCAACGAGCAGATTAATTACATAAAGGGAGATCACTTCCAAGAAGCTGTCGTAAAAGTCTCGCGAGAGCCCATTTTGCAGTATGCGCAAGACGTTTCCGCGCAGTTTTTTTGGCGGGGATTTTGGATTTTCAACTCCCGGTTCAGAATTTTACACAAACAACTTTGGCTTGAAAAACAGACTTCCGTTTATCTGAGACAGCCCAAATTGGTACGAATTTCTAGTTCAATATCTTCTCCACATTTGGCCCTGTGACGGTAAGTCTCAACTCTGCTTTGTTTTTTCGCAATCTTGCGGACAAAGCGATTTTGGCCCCCATGAGACCAAGCTGATTCAATAAGGCTGCGACGCTACACGGCAGCCTTAAAGATTGAAATGAGTAGCATACGTGTTACAATGAGAAAAATATGGAAAGATAAAGGAATAATACAAAACAAATGGGTTTTTTTTGATTGCATTTTTAACGTGATTGATGAATATAGAAATAGTCTGTACAATGTTATATTTTCCTTTCTGTATAATGTTATATTTTCCTTTCTTCAAAATCTTTTCTGATGAAAATCAATAGAGTTTACAGAAAGAATACTAAAGTATCAAATTACTAATTTGATCTCTTGGTAATTTAATTTCACTATTATACATATCCAGCAAATGAACATTGTTAAAATTTCATTGTTTTCCTAGTCATTATATACATACACATTGCTTTCACATGCCTGCTGGTTACGCTGCTTCAATGTTTATGTTGCCTTTAGCTTTAGCTATATACTGCCGGTACTCTGTTCACGCAAGCATTGTAATGCACCTTTTATGCCACTGAAGAACCCAGATTGAGGAAAACGTATTTCCGATAGAGTGCTTTGATTGTGTCTGTTCACATGTAAATCATGAGGTTATTGTATTGCACGATGTTCATACGGCCCTAGCCCGGGCTATACTAAAGCGGATTGTCTGCATTCCTTGGTTTGCTATTAATTCCAGACAGATTCAGTCGTCTTGTTTTAGGAATATATGCTTATGTTTTGGAATCCAGCCATTTACAGGTTTGATGTCATAGACTAGGACTAATTTATATTTGGGGGCTATTTGCAAACCAGACCGCAACATAGTCAGTGTAGGTAAAATAATCTTTGGCCAAGTATGATTTAAAAAAAATATTGTTCAATTACTGTTCATTCACCGGTCCATCCACTAACATGTGATGCTAAAACTCTTCATCCCATTAACCGGTTAAATACACAATGATGTATCCCGCGGCGATCGCAAAAACATCGGGTATTCAATGAGAAAAGTGCCAGTCCGCAATTAGTCCGATTTATAATCTGCAAATTCGAGTCTAAATTATGCTATTGTGCAGTCATCCGTGTATTAAAGGCGACTGTTATGAAAGGATCATGAGATCTCTCTGACTGAATACAAGCGCCAGACCCGAAATTCAGTAACCAGCCCTCATCCATGAATAATTTCGTCCTCCATAATCTAAAGACCTAATTCACACGTCACTATTTTATCACCAAAAACGAAGGAGTGACAACAATGATGGCTGCACTCTCTCTTATTAAATACTACTTTGCTGTTCAACCGCCCTGCATGCTACCGAATAAGTTTTCCTGTAATTAAACGCAACATAACATAAAAGAAGATACCAGAGTACTGACAAGAAGTCATATGAACCCTCAGGCAAATTTTCTGACTGCTTAATTCTAAAACATCACAAGAACCAAAACTGATCTCTATGATGAATTGTATCCGAACCACGTTTTTATTTGGAGCTGTTCATGTGGACATCTTGAATGGCATGACCATGAATAACATGCGAAGCTTTTTGTTGATTATACAAAACAGCTGGTATACAATTATTACTTTTTACACTGCATGTTTAAAACTTCTCTTTGTTGGCATGACATAGAACTATTACCCAGTGACTCCTTGAATTTCGTTTGATCGTTTCCTTGTAATACATTAACTACCGGTAAACAAATCACCCGTGGTGTATTTCAAATACAGCCAGGATGACGCCAGGGCAGATTAGACAGGGTTCCTTGACGTAAAGAGCATCATCACGTCAGCATCATCACGTCATCATCACGTCTTGCTGACAGCATTGAAAACTGTTGATTGCTTCTCTCTTGTAAGAAACCATCTTGTGACTTTTAATTATTTTTATTTCATACACATACGGAATAAGTGATAAGTGTATTACGAATAGGTTTTTTGATTATTGACGCGGAAATCCGTTTATGGACGACGGCTGAATATTGAATGAAGGATCTAAAGCTTGCTATCCGAACTCAATCTCAGAAAATCGTTGGATAAAAAGGGAATCGATGGCCAGTTAAGAAAAAGCTATAATTACATGATGACACTCGAGAGTATATGCCAAATATTATCGCGGTAGTGCAGTCTCGGGATTAACACTAACCTCGAACAAAATATTTTTTCCAATACTTGGCATATCGTCCATATTGCAAGCGGCAGTAATCAAAAGATCTATTTCATATCGTTTCGTGTAATCATGTGTCTATAGCTAATAACCCCACTTCGCTGCTTTCATGACTAATATATAATACTGCCATTTAGACTATGATTTAATCACCGCATTGTTACACTCACTTAAATTGTGCTTCATTGTACTTGTATGCTCAATGATTAACCTGTTCTGCTTCACAAGTGTGGTACAGCGACAATGAGACAAAATATCCAAATTCTTCACATCCAAATCTCAGCAACTTCGGAAATACATTTGAATTGCATATATTAATTGAAATAGGTTTATAAACTTTCATGACATTTCCAAATTCAAATATGAAATTCTTCAAAATCGAACCTTGGCTTTCAAATAACGAAATTTGAAATACATTATTTCAATTTGAATTGAACTGATGGATTACAATTAAATAGTTTTTTGTCAAATTTTATTAGCATTTCCGGAATGTCATGCCAAAGTATTTCACAATCAAATATCATTATAATAATAAAATATTCACACATTTTGAAAATATAATTAAGCCTTCAACTCAATTGTAACATACTTTATTAAAAATTCAAGTTAAAATTTTAAGATGAATTCGATACGAAATTTATAAAATTTATCTTTTATGCCCCATGAACTGTAGATCGGAGATTTGTGATACAAATTCAAATATGGACAACATACTTGGGTGTTGTGGACTGATATTGAATATTATATGATCATATAAAATTGTAAAACCTGCAGGATTTTGATCCTATGGGATTTTCAAAGCTCTATAGGATTCAGATCCGGGATCAAATAGGATTTTATAGGATTTTCAACTGGACACAGAAATTCATCATGGATAGTAGTAGGGTTAGCGTATTTGGATGTCACTTTCACCCGGATGTAGAGGTCATTTGGGGCGGAAACGAGGTGGGAGGAGAGGTCAAGTGCAGTATAGTTCCGGCAGAAGGACCAAAAGCTACCTCCAGCACAGGAGAGTTCCAATTGTTGGAGGGGATGTATTCAGCATGTATTCATCCGCGGTGATGCGGTCTGGCCGCGGTTTTGGCGGTGATTCGGTATCGGGAAAAAGCTTCCGCGGAGAAAAAGTAGTCCCTAGATAAAATGGTCCGATGGGGTCGAGTGAGGTATCAAAGTGAAGCTTATGTGAAGGGGCATCTGATGGGCTGGATGTGGGGTTGACATATCGGCATTCTGCGCATGCGCGGTGGCCGAAGGGTATGAAAATAGCCGTTTTGGAGCTAGGGGAGTTACTACTGGTCCAGTGGGGTCGTATGAGGTATCGATGTGAAGCATTCGTGAAGGGGCATCTGATGGGCTGGGTATGGGGATGAACTATCGGCATTCTGCGTATGCGCGGTGGCCCAAGGGTATGAAAATAGCCGTGTTGGGATGTAGGGGAGCCCCTAATGGACCAATGGGGTCGAGTGAGGTATCAAAGTGAAGCTTATGTGAAGGGGCATCTAATGGGCTGGGTGTGGGGTTGAACTATCGGCATTCTGCGCATGCGCAGTGGCCCAAGGGTATGAAAATAGCCGTGTTGGGATGTAGGGGAGCCCCTAATGCTCTAATGGGGTCGAGTGAGGTATCAAAGTGAAGCATTCGTGAAGGGGCATCTGATGGGTTGGGTGTGCGGTAGGAATATCATTCTGCGCATGCGCAGATGCAATGCGGAGGTCTCGTCCAATCAGAAGCGAGTATTTCAAATCCGTCCCAGAGCTCTCGTCCAATCAGAAGCGAATATTTTGACCCGGTGCATTATGGGACATATCCAAGATGGCGGCACGTATGTTCAAGATGGCGGCACATCATCTCGTCCAATCAGAAGCGAGTATTTCAAATCCGTCCCAGAGCTCTCGTCCAATCAGAAGCGAGTATTTTTGACCCGGTGCATTATGGGACATATCCAAGATGGCGGCACGTATGTTCAAGATGGCGGCACATCCGGTGTCGAAAACTGGCCATTTTGTCGGAATGTGGTCACCAAGTGTCGAAAACTGGACCCTGTATGGGTCCCGCTCTACGTGTTGGAGCTAGGGGAGCCACGAGTGGTCCAATGGGGTCGAGTCAGGTATCAAAGTGAAGCATTCGTGAAGGGGCATCTGATGGGCTGGGTGTGGGGTTGAACTATCGGCATTCTGCGCATGCGCAGTCTGGCCGTAGTATAGAAATAGACGTGTTGGGGTGGTGGTGGGCCCCTAGTGGGTCGATGGGATCGAGTGAGGTATCCATGTGAAGCCTAGGTGAGGGAGTTACACTAGGGTGTCGTTTCCATTCTGTTGCGCAGGTCACGTGGGGGTTGTGACGTCACTTCCGGGTTTTTCACTAAAAACTACCTCCAAACATAGAAGAGTTCCAAATGTTTCCCCTTACACGTCCGTATGTTCAACCGCCGGGACCTTTTCCCGCCGCGCCGCGCCCCGCCCCGCCCCGGCCCGCCCCGGTCGCAGCGCGCGCGCGCGTCATCACCGGCAGTGCGTGCGCGCGCGGGTCAAAAGGTCAAAGGTCACCTCCAGGTCAAACGGTCTTCCTTTCGGCAAGGTTCGGAGAATACATAGAACTTATAGTCATCAACTTAATCTATACGTGTTGGACGAGTCTCTTCACTCACCGTATACATGCACCTCAATGAAATGCCCGCTCCAAACCTAGACCAAAAACACGTACTTGGTCTGTGGGCTGATTTCATTGGCTCTCTATTTTTACTATAGTGCTCTTGCATTCTAACCTTGATGGGTTACATTTTGGCCCCATCCTACACTACTGATTTCAGTTTGACTGAATCTCCACATTGGGCATTGATGCATTATGAATAAAACACACAAGACAGGTTTTTTTTGGTGAGATCTCATTTTGTTTTTTTATTCAGTAACAACAACAACGTGAGAACAACCACGTGAAAACTGAAGCCCAGAACAAGGGGCTTGTACATTGAAAGAACTGAAGCCCAGAATAGGGGGCTTGTAAACTGAAGCCCAGAACAAGGGGCTTGTAAACTTAAGCCCAGAACAAGGGGCTTGTAATTAACTTAAGCCCAGAACGGGGCTTGTACATTGAAATGATGGGCGGTCCAGTCATAGACGAGTACATCGCGGTCCTCGGCCTTGGGGTACTCGTCAAACATCTGTACGATGGTAGATAAGGGTCTTCCCGGCATCGATGGTACAGGTAAAACAAGCAATATTGTCCGCACACGCCACTGGTCAGGCTTTGCAACGTTTGACTGTTCCAACACCACGTCTCTGTGCCTTGATCCATGAAGTCTGTTAAATCGGGATGGAGGGGTGGCAGGCCGTATGGGTCAAAGTATTCGCCCTGCTGTTCTGTCAAGTACACGGCCACCAAATGTTCACCGGGTCGATCCATCGGGTCCGTGTTGAGAACGTAAGCAGCAGGATACATACGGTCTAATGGGAACACATCTCGGGCGAACACCCCTTGAAAGACCATACGTGTCTCTGGGTCATTCTCCAGCACGATGATTATCTGGGCTGTATCCATGTTAGGTGGAGAAGTCACACAGGACGTTGTGCGCCTTGTCCACTTGAATGATGTTGTCAAACTCGGCGTAGCAGATCACATTGACAGTGGTCGCCAGGGCTCGTGCAAAGTGGATTTCCACCCGCAAATTGCCTTGCTTGGCCAGGGCCAGCTGATGGTCGTTCTCTAAGGTGGGGGTCAGATCGAAACAGAACAACGTGTATCCGTTCGCGTAGTGCTCCCGACTGATGAAATTCCTTTCGTCCTGGTTGATTTGACCGGTGGCTGTAAACAGGCTCTGATAGGCTCGAATGAAATTCCTGCGCCCATAGTTCGGTGTTAAGGCCGTGGCTGGCACCTGTTGTCCATCCACATGCAGGGCCACAAAATTGATGCCGAAATGTTGAAAGTCAAACGGATTCTCTGGGTAGGCTCCGCTGAAACTGGTATTTTTCACACAGGCCAGGATCAATCGCTTGGGTAGTTCCCCCAGGAACAGGTTTTCTTTGTTGGCGCCCATATTTCCAGCATGCACAGAGAACACTTTGGTTTGTACACGTCGGATAGGGTACTGGGCTGGTTTGGTTTCCAAGGCTTTCATGTGTCCCAATTGAACGGCTGGATTCGGTTTCACTTTTCGGACATACAGCACTGCCTCTTGGATGACAATCTTATAGTCCGCTGCATGCCCCTCTACGTTAGTGGCCATCAAGGCGAAGGTCGGAGGCGCCTGTATCAGTCGGATTTTGATGGGGATCTTGTTCAAGAGGTACCGGTCTTGCATGAACATGTCTGTGTGCAGTCGACCCATCATATCCACCGAGGCACTGTTCGCAGTGAAAGCCTTCCGTTTGTTATATCCCACATTGTCCACCGTGTCCATGTGCTCGGGTGTGTCTTGGTAGAATAACCGGCTGTCAGCTGAGACTTTTTAGCCTCTCGGCCATACGACAACAGTGTCTCGATGTAGGCTCGGTACGGGTACGTGTTGGTGGAGTCACTGATGAGTTTGTCGCTGAGAAAAATATCCACCTGTTGAAACATCGAGTGCAGCCAGAGATTCGTCGGGCCCACCGTTGCAGCTTGGACGATTCTGGAGCCATCCCCACTGACCACCTTGGCTTTCACATACAAGTAGGTATGGGCTAAATCCACATAGGCCGTATCCGCATTACTGATGGTGAACTCGATGGGCCCTGTTTCGTTGATGCTGGAGAGCGGGAGATGCTCCACCCATAATCCTTGTTCGGCACTGGTCTGTGTGGACGGCACGGTCCACAAATCAAATTCACTGTTGGTGGAGGGGCAGGACTCGGCGTGGATCAATGACATGTTTTAAGAAAAGATATCCTTTGTCTTCTTCGATGTGCGTCGTCGCTGGGTCGGTCGTCGACTGGTGCGTGGTCTCGGTGGGGCAGCTCTTTTATTCCCTACGGTGCGTTGTGCTTTGGCCACCAAGACGCCTCCCGCTTCTTTGGTCCGCCGTTTCAAGGATTCTTTGGGTGCCGTACCCCCCAAGACATCACCGACCACTTCCAGTCCACTGCGTACCGCTTGTTTACCCATTGCTTTCACCCCTCGCGTCACCAAGGGCAGGAACGTTTTGACGATGCTGCCGAGTATGCTCCCTAGCCCATGTCCTCGTTGCATGGGTGCACCGCTAAAGACCGGAAAGCCACCCCCGGCCTGTTGGGCATAATAGTCCATATAGCTGCGTGCATCGCACTCGTAAGGTACTTTCATTATGCAAGGTGGGGAGCACGTGCTTGTCGAAAATGAAGTGTCAGCACCACTTTCCCGCGTTCGAATGCCACCGGTCGTCCCGTGTCATCTCTTATATCCACCGTGATCGTGTTGATGTCGGTTTGTCGTACGGGCAAGTAGAGCATGTGGGTGAAACTGTGGGTGACTTGATCTCGATACGTCTTTTTAATGGGGACTACCCGTAACAGAGGTGTGTTGCTATCGCCCACGATGTGGTTGTCCACCACGTCCGAGTAGACGTAGAGTCCGTACATACCTGACTTCATATCCATCGGCATCTCGCCATGGTGTTCGGTGGGACCAGCGAACGTCTTTAGATCGAAACCCAGCATTTGCTGTAGGATAGGACTCAGTACGACACTCGCCTTGCCGGAGACGATAAGCTCTGCCTTGTCGTTGTGTGCATTGTAATCGAAGTCCACGTGATTCTTGAAGGGATAGGATTTGATGGGTTTTGAAGTATTCGTGACCTCCCGTAGAGCCTTATAATGCAACAGTCTTGTCAGCCCACCCATGAACTCCTTGGGGGTATCGTATTGGCCTTCGGGCAGGGTGGGTCGGGTGTTTTTGCCTTCGTAGGTCACCTCGTACCACACTTCATTGGCTCGCACGTTGTACCATGAGTAAGGGTACTGAATATCCACCAGTCCACATTCCCACCGGCCAGGTAAATGTAACGGTTGTGGTAATTGAGTCACATACTTGACCACGGTGTTGTCAGGAAACACATCCAGCGAACTGTTACTGGGTAGGGTGAGGTAAAACATGGCGACTGAGCTGTCCTGCTGCTGCTGTTGGTTTTAATAGGTGTTCCATGCCTTGGGTGGTTGTGTCCGGCGTCGTGTTCGTGGCGTTGACTTGCTACGTGTCACGGCTCTGGAGATGTGGGGTGTCCTGATCAAGGGTGGTTTTTTAAAGGTTTGAAAAGAAGGTGCCCGTTGTGATGGTGGTGGAGTTTTGGGGGGTGACTCCGGTTCCCAGTCGGCTTCCCAAGAAGGTAGTGGGCCACTCAGCGATTGCTGGGTTTGCTGCATAAAGGCCCAGCGCTGGGGGTTCCCCACCAATTCCTGTGGTACATGCATGTCTTTCAAGCCTTGAGCGAAGACCTCCCATCCTCGAGGATCCGTGTGCTACCTGCGTTGACGCATCAGATCATTCACTAAATCCGTCATGTGGGTCCCGGGGACCACCTGATTCTGTACCAGGAGTTCGCCTTTATCATTCCAAGTCATGTTAGGATTCTGTTTCATCCGTTGTAATACCAGGCCAGCTTGTTTCTTGAACGAGGAAGGTACACTCATCAGGACTTCGTCTTCCACCCACTGTGGGGCTGTGGGTGGTACCCCACCCGGCTGTTGGAGCGGTGCTGAGGTCGGCGGTCTGTCACGTGGTGGTGGTGGTGGTGGTGGTGGTGCTGGAGTAGAGAGGGTTTTGTATTGGTCCATGTACGTCATGTACCGCTGAATCGTCTCATTGTACCCTTGTACTTTCTCACTGTCGCTTAACCCCGGTCTCTGTAAGATCTGTTGCATCTCTCCATCGAGGGTGTTTATGGTCTTCACCGTAGGTGGGACAGGGTAGGGCGATTGGAGGTTTTGAAGGAGCCGAGGTTCGACGAGGACCATTTTTGTCGTGTGGTTCATTGTCGGCCGAAGAGTCCACCCAATACTGGACCCAACACGGAAGCGGCCAACGGTGCTAAGATGGCCCCGAGAAAGCCGCCTTTCTGTAATACCTTTTTCTTTTGTGTTTGTGGGACTCGCTTCTGGACTAGGGTTCGGAGACCTGTCTTATGCTTGGCCAACTTGGTCTTCTGAGCCGGAGTCAGTGGAACGTTGCCTTTTAACAGGCTTCCAACGCAAACGGTGTGCGGCCGGGATATATCTGTCTCGCCAGGGGCAGCAGTTGAGTGGTATCTCTCGGGGTTTTGAAGACCACCAGGTAATGGGCATTTAAGCTGATGTTCCGATGTTCTTTGTTTTTACTGAACAGATTCTGCACAATGTAGATGATGCTGAGCCGTCGATGGTGGCTGCCTTTGGTAAAGAGTTGGGTGACCCGCGCATCCGCCTCCGCCATGAGATCATCCAGAACCACCAAGGTGTCGGGTTCCAAATCGGGCAGGTTGGGTAGGCCTTCCACGAACGTGATGTGGGGCATTGCTGCATACGCTGCCTGCCATTCTCCGTAACACCACACGACTCGGGCAATGGGTGGGGTGATCATGCTGTCGGCGTGTTGAAGGAGCTTCCTGACGAAGTGCGTTTTGCCGGAACCCGTGGGTCCTGCGATGAGACACGTGAAGGGATGCTGCCAACGGGGGTCCATGGTTGGAGGTGTATCCGTTGTCGTGGTAACCCGCTCTTGTAAATTTGGTACGAGTGAACTGGAGAGGTGGTGGGTACAACGTCGGTCGTCGTTGTCTGTACACTGTCAGGGATGATGATGAGAGTGGGTACAACGTCGGTGGTCGTTGTCTGTTCACTGTGAGGGATGAAATCTGGTGGGTCTTGAGACGTAGTGGGTGTTCTTGGTGTAGGTGTAGAGCTTACACTCGACGTGGCTTGTACACGGGGTGTGGTGGTGGTGACTGGGCTCGATACGACTGGTGCTCTCTGTAGACCGGTTTCGCTGGTGGCTGGTGTTCTCAGTTGGTTAAGGATGCTGACATAGGCTACGTCGTAAAACACACCTCCGTACAACACACTCAGCAGGGTTAGCACTATCACCACAAACCCACTTGCGCTTGCGCGTTTTGCGAGACGCTGTCTTCAGAGGCAGCTGCCAAGCTGTGGTCCATAGCACTGTGGTCGGACGTGGAATGAAGGATGACAGACGGCAGTGGTAGTTCCGGGTTTTTATAGTCGTTTCCCACCTTGGTTGGCCGCGACCCAGGAATTGAAGGAACTGGGCCAGCCTTGCCATTTCTCACTTGAAATGAAACAGTTTGCCACGTCGACGTTCCTGCTTTTCAAAATCTGCTCCACCGTGTAGTAGTCTTGCTGTGTTTTTACGACAGGCTGTAATCCCGTCTCAAAAACGTCCCTAGCAACGGTTCCCCTTGAAGATCTTCCAGTCTGAGCAGACTCGCCGCTGTCGGTGTGGAGGCGCCGTTTAATCAGGAAGTGCTCAGAGTCGCCCAGTTGGGCAAGTAACTTTTCTCGAACTTGCCCTTGACTTTACTGATCCGTACAGGGTCCCGACCTTGTACACCGCCTTCGTCGTTCGCTCCGGGATGGCCGGGGGTACAAGACACGCCGGACTTGGGCTTCATTGCGTTGGGTCACGGTAATGGGCGCTCTCTCTATACTCCGATGATACGCTCGATTGTAACCCTCACCAGTTTCGGGAGAACATCGATGTAATCGCCTTGTATTTCTATAGGTGAAACAGCTTATACATGCGGCCTTTGAATGTCCTGTTGAACCTTTCCACCACGGAAGCCTTGGTCTCGTTGTACGTTGCAAATACAAAGGTTTGCGCCCGGTCTTGAAGATGTCTTTGAACGCCGCTATGAGATTCGCCCCCATTTTCGTCCGGATGGGTACCACCCACGCATACTTGGATAGGATATCGATGCACGTCAAGATATACCGATTCCCATCGTTGTGTTTGGCAAAGGCGCTCATATCGACCAAATCCGCTTGCCACTGGGCATCTATTCCTCCCACGATGACCCGGTTCCGTAGGAAATGGCGAAGGACAGCTCGATGTAAGGTATAGGTGTCTTGTTTTCTTAACCAATCTCGGACTTGGGCACGTTGTATCCCCTGGGGTTTGGCCGCTCGATAGAGAGCCGACAATGCACTATAGGCCGCCGGACTGTCGGGACTGTAGTATAAGTTATCCAACACCTTCTCCCAGCGCTTCATGGTGGCACAATGATGATGCACCCTGGCTCTATCGTTTATTTATAACGGGTATATCTTGGGCCGGAGTTTCTTTCTGATTTTCTTCATTGGCTTCCACAGTGTCCATGGTAAATGACCAGTCCAACTCGTCTGATGACTGCTTGATAAGCACTTGATCCACATCTACCACGGCATCTTCCAATGCAGACCATAGATCAGGGTGAAGGGTAAAATGCACTGTGCCCCCATCTAGCCGAGCCAATTGAGCAAAGAAAGGGCCGCGTCGGATGTACACATCGTGACACAAGTGGATGAGATCGCCGTCCAGTTCACCAGACAACAGCCCTCCCGTGACAGACGAATGTGAGCCGGGCACGGTTGTGTAGGGTCCGCATCACAGATGTCTCCCACCACCTCCTCCATGATATCGACCTTATCCGCATACACGTGCAGGAAAACCTCGGGGGTCAAGCTGAGATACGCCAGTATCATATGCTCCGCCATGGTCAGTACGTGAATGGCACCAGAGTTGACTGTTTCTCGTATTTATAGGGAGAACCCCGTGAGATCAAAAGGATCAGGTGGTCATATCACTGGGCTGGTTGAGTGTAGCCGGGTAATCAATGGCATCGTCGTCGGGTTCATGTAGTTGTTCATTGGGTTCTGCCGCCGATTCTCTCAGGGCACGAGCCCACTCCAACTCGTCTGATGACCGCTCGTCCGGTGTAAACAGCTGGTCCACAATAGGCACCACTTTCTCCAAGGCTGTCCACAGATCGGGGTCTAGGGTGAAGCCTCGCGTAGGGTCTTGGTAGCGGCCCAGACGTGGGAAGAAGGTGGTACGGTATACGTAGATGGCATTGTCTATGTGGATGACGTGTCCGTCGAGCTCACCGCTCAACACCCGTTTAAATTTGGTCCAGCCGTCACGAGGTAGCGTCACCGTATTCGATACGGTCTCAGCGGGCGCCCAGCAAATATCTCCACGGTCTTCCACCAGGGTGACTTTATCTTCATAGACGTGTAACCCCACCTGGGGTGTAAGGGGCAGGATGGCTCGTAGGTCGGGTGACATGCTTGCTCCAATGACGAACGGTGAATGACACACACTCTGTCTGACCCTGTCTGTATTTATAGTGTCAATACCACAGCGCCAGGGTCAATAGGGCACAGACTAGTATGAGGCCAACCAGCCGGCGCTGGTTCCGGCGTGAGCGCTCCTGGTCCATAGCCCGAGCATCAAGGATGGCTGTCATAGTCCAGTAGTGGTGAACATACGTGCCGCCATCTTGGATATAGTGGCGCGCGCACTGCCGGTGATGACGCGCGCGCGCGCGCGATGCGGCCGGGGCGGGGCGGGGCGGGACGGGGCGGGAAAAGGTCCCGGCGGTTGAACATACGGACGTGTAAGGGGAAACATTTGGAACTCTTCTATGTTTGGAGGTAGTTTTTAGTGAAAAACCCGGAAGTGACGTCACAACCCCACGTGACCTGCGCAGCAGAATGGAAACGACACCCTAGTGTAACTCCCTCACCTAGGCTTCACATGGATACCTCACTCGATCCCATCGACCCACGAGGGGCCCACCTACACCCCAACACGTCTATTTCTATACTACGGCCAGACTGCGCATGCGCAAAATGCCGATAGTTCAACGCCACACCCAGCCCATCAGATGCCCCTTCACGAATGCTTCACTTTGATACCTGACTCGACCCCATTGGACCACTCGTGGCTCCCCTAGCTCCAACACGTAGAGCGGGACCCATACAGGGTCCAGTTTTCGACACTTGGTGACCACATTCCGACAAAATGGCCAGTTTTCGACACCGGATGTGCCGCCATCTTGAACATACGTGCCGCCATCTTGGATATGTCCCATAATGCACCGGGTCAAAATATTCGCTTCTGATTGGACGAGAGCTCTGAGACGGATTTGAAATACTCGCTTCTGATTGGACGAGATGATGTGCCGCCATCTTGAACATACGTGCCGCCATCTTGGATATGTCCCATAATGCACCGGATCAAAATACTCGCTTCTGATTGGACGAGAGCTCTGGGACGGATTTGAAATACTCGCTTCTGATTGGACGAGACCTCCGCATTGCATCTGCGCATGCGCAGAATGATATTCCTACCGCACACCCAACCCATCAGATGCCCCTTCACGAATGCTTCACTTTGATACCTCACTCGACCCCATTGGACCATTAGGGGCTCCCCTACATCCCAACACGGTTATTTTCATACGCTTGGGCCACCGCGCATGCGCAGAATGCCTATAGTTCAACCCCACACCCAGCCCATTAGATGCCCCTTCACATAAGCTTCACTTTGATACCTCACTCGACCCCATTGGTCCATTAGGGGCTCCCCTAGCTCCCAACACGGCTATTTTCATACCCTTCGGCCACCGCGCATGCGCAGAATGCCGATATGTCAACCCCCACCCAGCCCATCAGATGCCCCTTCACATAAGCTTCACTTTGATACCTCACTCGACCCCATCGGACCATTTTATCTAGGGACTACTTTTTCTCCGCGGAAGCTTTTTCCCGAGACCGAATCACCGCCAAAACCGCGGCCAGACCGCATCACCGCGGATGAATACATCCTGAATACATCCCCTCCAACAATTGGAACTCTCCTGTGCTGGAGGTAGCTTTTGGTCCTTCTGCCGGAACTATACTGCACTTGACCTCTCCTCCCGCCTCGTTTCCGCCCCAACTGACCTCTACATCCGGGTGAAAGTGACCATGGGCGTGTTCGTTTTGCTGCCCAGTGCAGCCCGTGGTAACCCGAGTGACGTTCGTTTTGCCTCAGGCAACCCTCGCGTGGTCACCAGGGTAGCCTGAGCTGCCCGTGCTCGAGAGCCCGGGCAACGCGGGCACCTGCGAAACAAAATGGCGGATCAAGGAAATTTGATTCAGTGGGCCGTAGTTCTAAAGAATAATTTACAGTTGCCAGTGCGGATGGAGAGGGCCGCCATTGGGCTGTTCTTCCCACGTATGTACCATGCTTTCTTGTTTTGAACTTCGAATGAACAATGGGTTTATATTTACTACCGTAGGAGTGCGAAATACTTCACTTTGTCGTGAGGTAGGTTTCGCGATGAAATTGAAATGATCGTGAAATCCAAATTAATACCCCCACAAATATATTTTAAGCGGGCCACACAACGTGTCCCGGAAGTATGACAGCAAGTTGAGCAACATAACACGTGTTCTTGTTTTGAAAGGCCTTCCATCGCATTCCCATTGGTGGATGGATGATGTTGGCCCAGATTTACTGACCCATTTTTTCTGATTGGAAGACCCTGCTGCTATGTTTATGCATGACAATGGCGGCGTCTTCAAACTGTGGTTCGTTTGCTGTAAGTTCCGTCGATTGTTGAAAGATGTCGTGTTCACCAATATTTCAGCTGTCTAGCGACGACCGTCTGTCACTGCCTCAGTATACCGGAAACATATTTGCGGAAAAGTTGGATGGGATAGGCTAAGTGAAAGATTACTGTGATGTTTTTTTCATGGGATTTAGGCCGGAACATGTTCATAAAAGGTGTCACTGTCAATTGATATTGAATATGAGATGTCGGGAACGAACGTTTTCTGACTTTGATGGTCAAAATCAAATCACCAAAATTGTTGAAAATTCATAATTTGAAGCAAGAATGGTTAGTTTTCTGTCACAAACTGGGTGGTTAAGGGGGGGGGGGGGCGCAGTTAATGTTTGGGGGAGATATAGACAAAATGTGTGTGTTGGGGATAGATGCAGCATGTTCAGTGCAGAGGGTATTATTGAAGGGGGGGGGGGGGGGGGACCAACTTGAGTGGTGCCTGAGCTATTTTGGTTTAACTTGAGTGAAACCAAAGTTTGGGTTTACCTCACCTGAACCATTGGTCAAAGAGGAACTCATTTTGTGATCAAAGGTAATTAAATGTCACTGGTTGTAAAATCAATTATCATCGAATTGTGATGGGAAAGACACGCACACGCCTATTCATTTCTACCCATCGGCGCTAATTTCTGGTTTGTCCGTCCGTTTGTTCATCTTCCTTGTTAGCACCACACCACTGGAAGGATTATAGCAAGGCTTTTTAAATTCATACACTGTATATGGTACTGGTGATATTGAAGGTTATTTTTACCTATTTTATCCAAGTCAAATTTTAGTATTGGTGATGAGTCTTCAGGTATTTCGTCTACACTCCAAATTCATATTAATATAGTAGATTTAGACCTAGTAGTTTACTAGGTAAATTGTGATTGACAAAAAGCCTCTCTAATGTATCTAACCTTGACTTATTTTATCATGGTCTACTATCCCACATGCTTGATATTTTTGTCACGGTAAACCATATTGTTCATTCAAGTTCTATTTTTGTAATGGTGTTAGTTATGTATATCATAGTCTTTTTCCTTGTAACTTGTTACCTAAAACACATTTTTGTACTAAATATTTTCAGACTTGTAAGAGGAACAGAGAGAATCACGTTTAACGTCGTGTTCAGCACTATTTCAGCTTATAGCGATTACGACTTGTCACATGTGTATATCCATATTCACATATACTGCTTCCACGTTGTACATATATACATGTATACCTCCATGGATAAGGTGAGTGCATATTTTCAGTGAGTATTAAATATTACTCATTCTGTAGGAGCTTTTTTGGTTATTTTTCTCTGTATAGATGCAAATACCATCATTGAGAAGTTGCGAACGATGTACGAAGCTCATGAGGCGGAGGACATTAGTCCAGTGATGCTGAGGCTGAAAGAAGACGACAACATGACCACGATCTCTGTAACACAACTGCCACCTGAAACTCAAGTTGATATCCCTGAAACTAGCCAGGTTGACGTCCTTGACGATAGGGTTGGCATCCCTGTTAACCCAACGGGTGATCATGGCGATGGGTCCTCTGCTTTGACAAAGGCAACTCCAACCAGAAAGGACTGGACAGCGGATGAAACACACCAGTTCATTGGAACATTATCGGAATATAAACATGAACTCTTTGAAAATAAAATTAAAAAACCATTTTGGAATATGATTTCCCGCAAACTGGCCACACTTCAAATTACTGCCACTGCTGACCAATGCAGTGAAAAGTTAAAAACTCTTAAACGTCGTTACAAAGCTGTAATTGACCATAACAATCAATCTGGCAACAACCGTGCCACGTTTGAGTTCTTACAGGACATGCAGGATTTGTATGAGGATGATCCTGCGATCACTCCCACAGTGACTGTTGAATCCACTCTGGGGCCCCAGACTGGAGGAACTGTCACTCACAGTAATGCCCAGGAACATCCTCATACAAGTCAGGCAAATGATCCTGACATAATAACTGAACGTGACACAGTTGCTGCTAACCGTACAACCGGACAGAAGAGACCAAGTATGCGAAGTTCCTCTTCCTCAACCAAAAAACCCAAAAAGTCAAAAGTTGACAAATTTCAAGATTATTTGAGGGAGAGGGATGAAGCATACATGTCCATGTTCAGAGAAATGCACAATGAGACGAACAGTTTGTTGAGAGACCTGATCAGAAAACTCTGATTGTACTATTCACTACTCCAGATTACAGAAAATTTAACTTAAATATTTGTCCCTATGTCTGGTGCATTTCTCTGAACTGTTCATTTGAATTTTCATTTGGTCCCATTATTTAGACTAGTTTGTATAATGTGATAACGAGTTCTGTCCGTCTATCCATTCTTTGTGGTTGAATTTATCTCCAGTTCCAGGATATGGATTCATACCAAACTTTGAATATACCTTGCCCTTGGGTAGAAGAAGAACCTTATTTTGGAGGACATAATAGGTCAAATGTCAAGGTCACAGTGCCCCAAAACTGAAAATAGTTTGAGTGACTATATTGTAATCTTAGTCTGTCATTAAAATTTCATTGTCTTTGTGATATAGTGTCCCAGGCTTTGAATTGCCTCTAAACCTGGGATATACTGATGCTTATCCAATGGAGGTCAATGTCACCAGGTCAAAATCATGGTTACCTAAGTTTGCTTTGTCCATTATAATATCCTCCTGTGGGCTACCTTTTCCATCACATGTCTGTTCAATATTGTTTTAGGAGTGAGTGGGTGTATATTGAAGTCCATAACCGCATAAGGCTCTCTGTTACCCCTGGGGATATTTTACTACATAACTGTGACTCCATGCAAAATTTACAATGTGTGACAATATTTACAAATACCTGATGAGTTTTTTTATTTTTCAAGACGCCATTAACCATTAATGTGAGAAAAAAACTCCATTCTGCAGCTAAACAACGGTAATAAAATATAACCAATTTTGTGAGATAATCGAAAGCAAAAATAATAAAATTTGATCCTGGGATTTCAAAACACCCCAGGTTGGAAAATTCTGCGGCAATCTTACTGAATTTTTGGATTTTACCTGCATCCTTTATCACCATTAGAAAACAATCTCATTGTGGCACATCCTCAATGGAATTAACCAGTAAATGTGTCATGGCCTACTTATTCCTTTGTTTAATTTTCCTTGGATAAAGTCTGCCTGTCTGGGTTGATGTGACATTTCAGTATGATATAATGCCTGGTACATCTAGGTAGGGTAATGCAAGTCATATATATATTATTTTTTTTTTGGCCAAATGTACTAATATTGAAATTTCCCTATTCCTGTAAATGTCAATTAAAACAGTAAACTGTAACTCAAGTTGAAACTTTCAAATTTTATGTCAGTCAATGACTTATGAATTGCATGTTACTGATTCTGTTCAAGGTTAACAAAGTTGAAGTTAAGAATATACATAATATGTGTAGAATTGTTGAATTCATTCTTCCTTCTATCATACAGTATTCAAAGCTGAAAAGCAGTCTTATTATAAACATATCATTTACAATTTATATACAATAAATTTTGCTGATCCAGTATTTCAGAATGTTTTCCCATCATTCTTTGTACATGTGTATGTATTATCATTCTATACAACAGAAATGCTAATATATACTAGTCTCCAGAATAATATTGTTTCAAAATCATGTCAGGGGCTTATCCAGGGTTTATCTTTGCATTGGCACCAACACCATTAATTGGTTCACATGAACCTTTTTCTCTCGACAGAATGGGACAATGGAAAAATTATGTTTTTGCAGTGCGACGTTACAGTGCGACATCACCATGAGGATCAATGTGAGACCAGGTTTGTTATTTCAGATTAACATCACAAAAAACAAAGAGCTGAAGTAAATCAAGATACGCCTGTAGGCTAGCATGCATATTTCATACATTAGGTTTTGATAAATGGGAAAAGGGGCATAACTCATAAGAGTATCACACAGTAATATGAAGGTCTTCACATGTGATGCCAATATTAACTTCCAAAGGGGTCATTAAGATCTATGTGTTAATCACTGGGTGAGGCCTTGGAGTGAAATAACCATGGAGATGATAAAAGACTGTAACTGATGCAATATATTAATTATAGAACAAATTCAGTCTGTTCTTCGTCCCAAATGCCTGGACCATCCCCTGACATGTCTCATGGATAAAGATATGCCTGAAACCATGGAAACACATTAAAGGTGAACTGTAAAGCTTTCAATTTTTTTCTAAAATGTTGCTTACATTACAACGTGTGTTAGGTGATAGAACTGTATGATTTTGGGGTAAATATATTTTGATAAATTGTACTAAGAATATAAAAGTTATCCTGTGATAAATCTGTATTGAAAATTTAATCGGTTGTCTCTTTGCTTTTAGAACATAATGACATTATAGAGGTGTCACCGTGTCATTCATTAATGTTGTCCTCCTACGTCGGATGAATGGGTGAGCACCCCTATAACGTCATTATACTAAAAAAAAAACAATGGGAGGCAATCAATGACATTTTCGAAAGTTGTGCCTCTCAATTTCTGGTGGTATAACTTCTGATTTATTGTATACTCATAAGAAGAAAATAATCCACAGAACAATTACCTCACACAGAAACTATAAATACAAAGGCCTTGATTTCTGACATTTTAGCAGAACGTTGGAAAGCTTTGCAGTTCGCCTTTAAGCATGCAGTGCTGGCGATAGATGGGCTGACAACAATTTATTGTTGAGGTTATAATACATTTGAATTAAGTTACATTTCAAAGACAGTGCTCTTAACTTAGGCATTGAATTGCCCATCTCAGCATGCAGAAATAATTATGTGCGGCCTTATACAGCAACCTGCTATGAATTAGCTCTCGCAATCCGGGAAATCCTAATGCCAGGGATGAGAGATGGAGCTATTGATCTGATTTCAAATCTTTCTTCTTCCTATTTGAAAGAGGACAGGCAAGGAAATGGATGATGAAGCCCCCAAATAATAGTCTTATATTGAAGCATTATTCTAATCCTGTTGTGTGCCATATGAATCATTTGAATGAGATGATCTAAGAAATAGCATGGACTTCAATGGCATTTGGGAGTTGTACACTAATGTACACTTAGGAAAGCTGAACTTCTCTTCTCATGGGTCAAAATAATTTACCTGTCACCTGTTAATGTTTACCCGTCACAATAATTTAATAATTAAGTTGACATGTGATCGTTGAAATTGTAATGACAAAGCATCATGTTTGCAGGCTGCCAATAAATGAATGACACCTTAATTAGAAGCTGTTTTGAATGAATGTTGCCAAAGCTACCGGTCACTGGAGACAGGTACTTTATTTCTGTACCTGTCTGAGACAGGTAGACAGGTGCAAATTTCGACCTCTGCCTTTTGGTATTAAAGCATTCTGCAGAAATTAAATGATACCTGGTCATGCATTTTTAGAACTTGGTTTTTAGGGTTGAATGCAGTTCTCTCATTTTAGAAATACATACAAAATTGAGCCAAGTCAGCTTTCACCAAGGCCTTAAATTAATGGAAAAAAATTTGCCCTGAGGTTCTGGAAGTGCATGATGACCATATTCTTACCTCTTGATATACTCTTCTATGTAGGTAAAAATCAACTCGAGTAACTTGATCTTGAAAATATATATCAACGTTAGTCATCTCCAATATCTTTCTGGTCTATTTCTAAGTTAATCTCATGAATTCGGAGATCTTAGACTTAACATATAGAATTTGACCTTGATAAAATAGGTCAAGGTAGTATTAATGTGAAAAGCCTAGTTATATTTCTTCATGTTATATCATAATATATAGCATATGACTTTGAAAAAATAGGTCAAGGTCAGTCAACTGGGATAGGCTTCTAGTCAATCACCAGTTGCATTTCAATTTTGTAATATGAATTTGAAGACCCTAGCTTTAATCCTTTAAAAAATATAGCAAATACTAGAATTTGACCTTGATAGGTGAAGGTCGCTCATTTTCAATAGGCTTCTGACCCTTCACCAGATGTAAACTTGGTATGAATTTTCATTGCCTGGCTATAATCCTTATTCAGAAATCAGATATCATGTCCACAGACAGATGGACGACGACAATACTGTTGGGAAAATATGAAAACCTTTGCATTTTACCTTTAAACATTATTGAGAGACGACATGTCATGTGCCGAAATTGAGGTCACATAATTGGTTGTATTGAAGCCAAATTTGACTCTTGTGTATTGATATGAGTAGGATTTAACATAGTTAAATGTTTTCAGACTATTTCAGTCACATCACCATGGTGCCTACATATGCCAGGACACAAGATCGCCTGATCAGCCCAGCCAGTAGCCACAACTGTTGCTATCAATAATGTCTGTGGTTGATAGTCACAAGTGATGAGTATGGATCTCTGTTCGTTATAACAATATATATACCATATATATATTGACACTGATGCTCCTTACCGGTTATTTTGTGGAAGTTAATTCCTTCTACTCCATGCTTGTCGCTTTTCAGCGCTGGTGATTAGCAATACACGAGCCATAAGGTGGGGATGGTGGGGGTCATTGTTAAATGGCTCGTGTATAGCTAATCACCAGTGCTGGGAAAGCGACAAGTGTGGAGGAGAAGGAATGACTTCCAGAAAATAACCGGTAAGGAGCATGAGTATGAATATTTACACAGTATGGGTTATAGCAAACGGAGATCCATAATCGTTGTCTGTGACCATCAACCACAGGCATAATTGATAGGAACAGTTGTGACTAGCCAGCCAGTACAGCACCCAGTCACCCATCCAAATATTGACTGAGCTCAATGTTGCTTAACCTCAGTGATCTGACGAGAAAGGATGTGCCGAAAGTGTTATGCCCAACCTGGCTTGGTGTTCTAGCCTTTACTCATCAAGAAGACGGACAAGTTCATCCCGGATTGCGAATGCTCTAGCGTCACGTCTTACAGCTGTTTGAGGAATTATGATGTCATCCGGTTCGTCTGGGACTACCTCATTTTCATCCAACTCATCACCACATTCAATACAAATGTTATGTAACACGCAAGATGCTGTAATAGTAAGAACAATGATCTCCAGATCACTGGCATCTAAGCGAAACAAACGCCTGAATCGCCCCTTGAGATGGCCGAATGCCCTTTCAATTACCTGCCTACCTTTACACACTTCCTTATTGTAACGCCTTTGCGCTCTGGAAAGAGTTTCAAATTTTTTGAATGGTGTTACCAACCAAGTTCTCAATGGGTATGCTGGATCGCCGAGAAGGCGGGTATTACCGGGAAATAGTGCAGTGGAATGTATGAATAATTCTGAATTTCTGAGGACCCTGGCATCATGAGTGTTACCGGGCCATCCAGCATACACACTGGTGAACTTTAGGTCGGCATTACACGAAGCTTGCAAAACTACAGAGGGATAACTCTTGCGATTAATGTATGATTGGGGATGTTCTTTAGGGATGGGTATTCTGATGTGACTTCCGTCTATGGCACCAATAACGTTGGGAATCCTGGTGATGTCTTCAAAACCCTGCACTGTGCTTGTTAATACTGCACCTGTGGGCCACTTCACATAATCTTGCATCAACTCATTGCATGTTGCACTTGCGACCCTTCGACAAATATTGTGCCCTGTTGACTTTGAAATGCCGAAACGATCCGTCATGGATCTAAAGGACTCCATGTTCCCTACAGGGACAAAGCAACAATAATCCATTTATGGAGAAAAACTATTTATTTAGTTAGATATTCATCAGTATTGGTCTGAAGTGATAATAAAATTGTCCAAAATCCTTTCATTTTATGTCCATCGGCCACATTTCACTGAAGTGTTATTGTATCTGTCTGCCCCTGACATAATTCAAGAAAAAGATACCAATTTGTTGTTTAACTAATGCTGCAATGGGTATAACCTTTAATTGACCTCTATCATATCGTTTGGTGTACGAGGTCACAATGAAAACTATTATTCTATCATGGCCGGGATGAAAGAATACAACCTTCAGCAGGTGCTTTTGTCAATTACAGTTCAGGAGTGATACACTGAAGGACTGAAACAAACATAATAAACTGATAATAATGTTGAAGGCCCCACCAAATGTAACCGATACTCTTTTACACCAATATTATGAAAATGTGTTTACCGGTACAGACACTTTGTGGACAATTTCGGCAAATCCCACATGTACAGGGAAATGCGACATCTGTATACATGTTTATGTCGCACACGTGAAGAAATTTAAGGTAGCGTCGTATACTGCGATGAGATGCTGCTTCATCTTCCATCAATATTATTATTAACATTTCTCTTGCCTTGGTGGACAGAAGACAAATCATAAGGTTTTTATGAGAATTTTATTAGTTTTAAGAACACTAAGTCCTTAATATCGAAGTTTGGCAAAAACAGTAGTTCCTCTAACTACTTTTATGAGATAACACTAGGCCCAAAAAGTACATCTGTCTGAACAAACTGTGTTGGCATTCCGGCCAACAAGCCTATTGTTAATAAAATTCACTGTCAGAGCGAGTAAGGGACGATGTGCTGTTTTAAATGCCGAACCAATGATTGACCCCCGTGATGTGGGTGTTTTGTATCGGACTTGGTAGGACCTTCCAAAGTAAAACTTTCCTACTTCAATGAATATTCACCTGCATACCACAGGAAGAAAAGGCCCTGTTTCTCCACTGGAATTGGAGGATGGCCACCATTGGGGGAGACAGAGGATGGAATCCCGTCACAGTTACCCAGCTTAGTAATAAATTCCTCAAATGTAGCCCGTTCCAAGCGGAAGTGGCTCTTGAAATCATCGACTGAGTATCTGGGTACAACTTCTTCTACATAATTCTGTATTCTGTTATAAAATATGTTAAATATTTAACTTGTATGCAAATCGAGAAGATCGGGATATTGTACTTATCTCATCTTAGGAATATTGTACATATATCATCTTCACATTTCAAGTTAAATGCTACACCCACGTTTCATCATTTCTCTTAACCTACGGATTTGGGTTAACTTTTCAAACTGTAAATATACATTATGTCATAGATAGTCAAACAAAATATGAGCTGAACAACAAATCGTACAGTGAAGACTTTCTTTGATCTCCAATATGGCAAGCAGTGGTTGTATTTCTTTTCAAATGGGAAATGTTTAGGCCTATATCCTTTAAATAGGTATAATCAAGGGTATTTGTACTAATATGGACCATTGAATGACATCAACAAACCAAGTTTTGATAGTTGGCCAAGGCAAGTGTGTGTAGTGTTCCACTTGAGTATGTGAAGAAGGATTTGTCTTCGCTACACAACCTTTTTGACAAATGTGGGACACTATTGTATGTAAAACTTGAGCAACCTACATTGTTAATAATATATTTTTGTAAAATCTATTTATTGAGCTTTGCCCAAGCAAATGTACACTGTTTCTTTAATGAAATACAAATTATTATGTCCACTTTGACTTGACATTATCGTCATTATTTTATCATAATCTTATGAGCTCTTCTTGCAACAACAATGGACATGCTTCAATACGCACAACTTATACAGATATACATTGGGAAACTTCTCTCAAAGCAATATGTCTCTTGTTGTCAGTTAGCACTTGGACTTTTATTTCTTCAGAAATGCAAGCATAGGAATGGGACTGAAATGACCCAGAGACTTGTGCCATGAACCAAAAGTAGTTGGAGCATTGCAGGTCCATAGTTATTGCAATTATATAGGAAGTTGTTGAGTTGTTGGCCGAATAGTGAAAGAACAAACAAAATTATATCCAGTTGTTGGCCAAATAGTGAAAGAACAAACAAAATTATATCCAGAATGGTCATTGGAAATGGCATTCCTCATGCAGTGGTTGAATGATAAAAAAAAAGAGTATGAATATGGGCATGATACATATGGTTCTGCACATGAATTTCTGTGAGTCAAAATTCAATTGAAATGTGTTCATATGTGATTAAGCCCTAAACATTATGCCACAGTGTTTGGGATGTGCTGAGCATTTTGTAAGAAGTGTTCAGTGCACCACCACGAGTGGGCAGAATGGTACCATGTACAACATTTTATGATCGTGTTCAAAATTGTGTTCATTCATTTCTTCTGGTATTTTTGAATAATTTCCACTTAGTCCAAGATTGGACTAACTATCCCTGCATAATATAGTTCTAATTTTAGATTAATTTCTTGTATTTTTAGAACAATTTCTGCTACCTGTCATTTTCTATATGTACATGTACCATTATTTGCAGCTAAAAAACATCTACTAATATAATGTAGGGGTAAAAAAATCAGTCTCATTCCCAATAGGTACTCCAAAGAAGAAAACAATTATGACTGGATCCAGTAGCCCTTATTGGGTAAATACCATATTCACAAGTCAAGATAAATTTAAAACCTTACACCTTGATGGTCACAATGTGATTTTAATGGGTTCTCAAGCTCTTGTAGGCCTACCATTACATTCCTATACCTCAGACCAGAAAGAAATTAACCCGAACTCTGAACCAGACTAGACACGCTAGACAGTACCAACATTCTTCAAACTGCCTACACCAGGACACTCGTACGCAGTTTCTACATATGAAAGAGGACATGCATAGTCGGTTGCGGGGAATATGGATGAAACTACTTATGTACATTTCATAGGTCGAGTATTTGAATTCCAGCATCAGCTCATTTCACCAGGGATTCATAGAAGTGAGAAAAAAAATGAGTATTTTGTACTCAAATGAGTGTATTGACTTCTTGGTATTTTCTTCAAATTGAGTACTTCTTCAAATTTAACACCATTCTCAATTATTTTATATTCTTTCATCCACTAAAATAATAGGCTATTGAGCTTTTGTCAAAAACCTAAAAATTTTAGTCGAATTTGGAAGTCTGAATTGAGTTTTCTTATGAATTTACACCTCGTTACCGGTGGTAAAAAGGGACTGCTATGCATTCTTCAATTGAAGCATCACTCGATTATTAGATTTAAACAGTGCGAACAGTTTTACTGAGATGTGGCCGATGCATTTGCTCAGATCTAAGAGATTTACAAATCAATAATTACATCCTTGTAGGTCTACTCAATACGACCCACAATGTAAAGGGCTACTGGGTATATTTATTTTTTTTTAATCACAAGAATTCAATTTCTGAACAGTTAATGTAGTTTTCATGCAGTTTTCTGGAAAAAGTGAAAAACAATCAAATCAACATAGTTTTCTCATACACAACCATTTTATTTTTACGTATACCCGAACCAAGCAAGTTGTACAGTCTGCACAGCACAAAAGAAAACTGGAAAAATAATTAACGGTGTCCAGTAACATCAGAACATGAATCCAAACTGGGTCAGTATACTGCACCTGGGAACCTTATCCCGTCTGTCTCTGACGTAAGATAAGATAAGATAAGATGTTTATTAAGCCAATCATGGCGCCCAGATGGACGAACAATCACAAGAACAAGAATCAATGCATTACAAACAAATTCACAAATGATTCACAATTAATTCATTGATCGATTAGCCCCTCCCCCCAATTTACATGCTTTCCCCTTCCCAATATGTCACAAGCTATTTTAGGAGTACAAATGCGAAAATAGACGCTAAAGTAGACAGGACCTCTATTAAATATTAGCTGGCATCAGTTATCCCCCTTGAGCTGTCCCCTACATCAGAGATCCTATCCTCATAAACGGATAAAATGTCATATATACAATGACCCAGATACTTCTGAATTGTTTTGTCTTCACAGGACATTAACCATATGAATTGTTTGGCAGTTGGAAGATGTTTGAAGCTCGAACAGAAATTATTAACATAGTCAACCAACATCTGACGCGGGCCAGAAAAGTCTGGACATTCTAGAAGAACATGTATTTCATCATCTAAAGAAGTTGTGCATGATGGGCATGTTCTTTGGCTGACAACAGTACCTTTATACCTTCCTGTTTCAATACCTAGCAAACACGGTGTCTAGGTCACCCGTCAGCTTTTGGAATAAGGAAAATGATTCAACACCTCTAACGGCGATCCTATGAATAGAAATGGCCAGCGCAGCCTTCTTTTGGCGATCGATGGTCGCCATATTGTTTCTACCCAAAGCGTTCGGTTGCTACGACTGCCCCGCCTGCCCTCTAGACTTCCCCAGGCTACCCAGGGGGAACAACTCGAACACGCTCAAGTTTTCAAGACGGATTTATAACAGGATAACTTAAATATTGTTATTAGTACAATTTTGCGAACTATATTTGCCCCAAAAACATATAAAAGTTATGTCACATAAGACAAGATCTATATAAGCAACAATTTAGATAAAATTAAAAGCTTTGCAGTTCACCTTTAACAAAAGTACAGCTAGCGCATTAGTCTATGGTGAAACTGGTCGTTACCCTTTATCTATCAAAATAAAACTGCGTATGGTTAAATTTTGGGGAAAGTTATTAATGTGTTCCTCTGACAAATACTCGAGCCTTGTGTATAAATTTCTTTTTCGTCTTCATAGATCAGGGAGTTTTGCTTCAAAATGGATTTCCCATGTTGAAAATATATTTACTGCATGTGGTTTAAATTATATATGGGATAATCAAACGTTTTTAAGTATTGATTGGTTGAACACTGTTGTGAGGTTGAAATTAGAAGACCAGTATTTACAGAGTTGGCGTGCAGCTATGGAAGATGGTAGTCAATTCATGTTTTACAAAGAATTCAAGCAGTCAATTGATTTAGAAAGATATCTTGTGTGTTTGTCGACCAACAAAGCGTTGTCATTGTGTAAGTTCAGAATAATCACAAACTGCCGGTTGTAAGAGGCAAGTATACAGATGTCCCGAGAGAGGAACGTATTTGTACATATTGTGATTTAGCATCCATTGGTGATGAGTACCACTTTTTACTTGTGTGTCCTTTCTTCCAAGATTTAAGAAAGATTTTATTCCTGCTAAATTTTGGACCAGACCATCAGTAAACAAGTTTATTTCCATGATGGCTAACCGAACTGCCAGTGTGCAGAATAAAATAGCTACATTTGTACAAAGAGGGATCAAACGTATTGTTTAGTAGAAATCCCTCCCATATTGATTACTATATTATTATAGTTCCGTTTTACTGTATTGCATATCATTATAATCTGATCTGTTGTACTCTTATCTGCTGTTTTCTCCAAAATGTTTTGATTCTGAGAAAGTCGCCATTTGATTATGATTATCAATTCAATTCAATTCAAATTCAATTGATGTGGACTCCAATTGATGTGATCAGCTCTCAGGGGCGTCGTTAGGGGGGGGTCGTCAGGTGCGAACGACCCCCCCTTGGACGCGCCAAAAAAAAAAAAAAAAAAAACAGAAGAAAAAGCAAAAAAAACAAAAAAAAACAGAGAAAACAAAAACAACCAACACAAAAAAAGCAAAAAGGAAATAAAAAATGTCCGTCTCCAGGCTCGTGAGCATGCTCCGTTCCAGTAGTGACGCGTCAGTTCGCTCAACAGGACTTTCCGTTTTATGGTCATAAAGTGGATTATAAAAGAGCTGTAGCTCTGTTCATGAGACTCCACCCTCGACTGATACCGCAGGAAAACCCTCGACGGATAAAGCATGCGAATTTACTATTCAATTAATCATTAACACTAACTGGTGTGTTTTTTTCCTTCTGCTCGATGCGTGTGGATTTGATAATGAAGCATCGGCAGCCTCGTTCTACCGTTGGCGAAGTGCGAAACGGGCAATAAACTGAAAGCTGTATATAAGCTTTGCTGAAGGCTATACTACATTCGTGATATTTCATTTCCGGAAAATATATCAGTTTAATTTTTTTCTAGTCAGTATTTCACCATGGCCACGAGATATAATCCATGATACACAGTTTCATATTCTACACAATATTATACATTCAGCAATATTTTCAGCAAAAGTTTAATGTTCACAGTCATGAAATGACATATGAATCGGAAAGTGATATGATGATGTTTAGTTTCAATCATTTTAACATGGTTACAGTGGCGTCGGAAGCGGAGGGGCCAGCCCCCCCTCCCCCCCCTCTCCCCCACTTTTGATTTAGGGGGGCCCGAATATCTTTTGTCCACCCACTTTTCACTTTTCAGCATCCCTAACTGACCATGTCCCCACATAAAACCAGGAAGTCAAATGGAGTCCGGCATATTCTTCAATATCGATGCGAGTTTATACGAAACAAATGTGAAAATAGAACCATGAATCTATATAGGCCTACATTGTGTTCAGATCTGTTTCCGAGAAAACGGGTAAAACGCATCTCCGGCAACCGGAGACCCCGGAGCTTCCGGGGCCTAGGCGGCCCCCGGACCCTCGCCTGTCAGGCTAGCTGTGAGGATGGCTCATTTTAGCTTTGTGTAAACGAATCGCTATCATATTGGTTCTAATGTTCCATGATGTAACGGTCATCGTTTTTTATGTGTTTTTTTTTTTATGTGATAAATGTAACTAAACAGTCAAATGGATTCAGACATGAAGTATGATTTTTTCAATATCGATGAGTGCTTATAAATGCGAAACATACGTGAAAATAGAACCATAAATCTGCATACATTACGTTCGAATTTATTTCTGGGAAAACTCTTAGAACGCGTCTCTGGAGATCTGGAACTTCGGAGCTTCCGGGGCCTAAACGGCTCGTGGACCCTCGCCTGTTGGGCTGTGAGGATTTCCTTGTTTTATCTTTGTGTGAATGAATCGTATCTGTAGGCATATTGGTTTCCCTCCCAAGAACTATAAGTCATCGTTTTGTATGTTTTGAATATAACTAGAACGTCAAATGGATGAAGGCATGAGGTGCGATGTTTTCAATATCGATGCATGCTTATAATTGCGGAAAAAAATCGTGAAAATAGAATCATAAATGTGCATGCATTATGATCAGTTTTATTTCCGGGAAAACGTTCAGAACGCATCTCCGGCAATCTAGGATCCCGGAGCTTCCGGGGCCTAGGCGGCCCCTGGACCCCCGCCTGTTGGGCTGTGATACTGGCCCCCCACTTTCAATTACGTTCCGACGCCACTGAGTTCGCCTACGAGGTATATCGGCCCAAAAGCATTATTATTGTGTTTTCAAGATGAAGAGAATAAAATATAATACTGATATTTGACAAATGACGTATTAGTTTAATTGTTGGAAATCGCTCAGAATGCATCTCAGGCCATCTAAGCTCATCTAAGATCCCAGAGCTGTATAATATAGCCCTAAATCTGCATACATTATGTTCAGATTTAATTCCGGGAAAACGCTTAGAACGCATCTCCGGCGATCTAGGACCCCGGAGCTTCCGGGGCCTAGGCGGCCCCTGGACCCTCGCCTAAAATGCTATGATAATCGACCCCTCTTTGAAAAATCCTAGCGACGCGCATGGCTCTAGGTATATTCCCGACATATTCCGCAATGTAAATCATGCCATGTTAACGCTTATATGGCCGTAATATCGCATCACTGACCAGTGTATGAGATAAGAGGTCGAGGATAGTTCCCATGCACCACGATAAGATGGGAACTGGACCCAACATTAGCCGCCCAAGAGCGTCAACAAGAGAGATAATTGGCGACCTGATAATATCTCCCCTCAACGGGATAATAAACTCGTCTGAAGAGTATAAATATGGCGTGATTCTGTCGTCTGGTTGTCTTGGAAGGCTGGAGCAGACAGGTACCGGTACGTACATTTAACTATCTGGGAAGAGCACGATACTGTATTACTGAGGGAGGATGACCAGGCTAATGGCGAGATATACTGATTGCACCCGCAGTCAGGGTATGTGGAGTTAAGCCTGGGGAAATAAATGGGGATATTTCCAAGCTTTATAGGGGCCCCTCGGTGGAAACGTGACTGCAGCCAGGCGTGTTGTTATCCAAGGAGTGACTGGGACCTGTATACATATATTCTTACCTGGTACCTTGGACCAGCCACCAGCTGGGCCTGAAGCCTGCCTGGAAGAAGCCATATCGAAGCAGCCCAGCCAGGGTAGTGTCCAAGCGAAGGGGTGAAGTAGCAGAGATGAACAGACCGTAAGTTGCAACTAGGCCACTTCCAAGCCCGTAGGGGCTAAACTGCGCGTGTACATAATTTAATATAATTTCAATAAACTTATCGCTAAGGATGCCTGTGGACATGGTTGATAGGGGTTTTCCTCTATTGGAGGCGTAAAGTCCGTGTGCCGCTTCACTTTGACACCTCACTCGACCCAATCGGTCCACTTGGGGCCCGTCTCGCCCCAAAAATGTCTCCGAGATTGCCGAAGATTGCCGGAGAATTTTGCCCGGCTCTCCGCCGTGACCGAAACAAATGCACTAGCACAGTTCCGAAGAATATTAGACTGCTGGACAATGGGACTTGAAATCCCCTTTATATACTACTCCTGTGGCCCAGAACCTCCTAGCTGGCAACCTCGGTTGAATTCTACTCATGGATTTCATCAAATAGTAATAGGATATCGAGTGCTGCACTGTTTGTTTTAGTGTCCAGTTCAATCTTCAATATCGTATTTTAGTTCATTTTTCCCGTTTATTGGTCTTTACCTATCAAATACATTGATATGCTTACTCTCGCGTTGACATACAGTACCGTATTGATGTCAGCTTTGTTTATTTTAGTGAAATGGAGAACACTGAAGTATAGGAAAGTGTTACCGATATGACTTGCATAATGTACACTGTAATCGATGTTCCGAAACGATTTAGTTGTGTTCGAATATGTGAATCGATTTCCGTGTACAATAAGTTCAAAGAATACGCCCAGTCGCTACACTTTTGGTATCCCTTCAATGTTGTTTGTCCTCAATATTTGTATAGTACCGGGTATATGGTCAATAACATCCCCACAACCACAGATGAAAGATTCTAAACTTAGCAAGATATGACGAAGATCAATGGCGAAAGTAGTCCTATTTGGAAAGCTTTGTGCCAAATGACCAGGATCAGGGAGGAGGGCGTAAGAGCAGGAAGAGCGGGAAGAGGACGATAAAGAAGCAAGAGGAGGAGAAGGAAAAGTAGGAACAACAGGCAGAGAACAAAGAAGGAGACCAGAAGAAGGAGATACAGGAGGAGCAAAAGGAGAAGTTGTAAAACCAGTTCAGAAATCATGATTAGGGAGTAAGAGGAAAAATCCACCAATCAGAATCATGTATATGACAGCCATGTTTGATCATGCGACTAGAGTTTGTAACGAATCGTCATCATGTTTAATCACATAAGTGATTGCAAATAATCGCCGCCATATCTGATCTCATGATACTCATGGCAAAAGAGAGAAGGAATTACCATACAAGCACAGAGGAGATAACTGATACCGTCATTCTTCGAATACCCAAGGGAGGTAAATCTACTTGAAATCGCGAGCATATATAGGTAACAAAGTCTAGGAGATTACATGGCACGTGGCGTTATCCAATAATCGCATACAAAAATTCTGATGACTGAATGAAAATAACAATATGCTGGACTGAATGCAAACCTGTTAGAAGTGGTCAACAGTTATGGTGATGTTGGCAATACATTACGTGAATGGAAGGATGGATGGTTCTCTTGAACGTCATCATGATGGTACAATTGTCATTGGACTTGCCAACCTTCAAACACGGTTGTCTCCCATTTTATGGCATAGTATTAATAAGAGCCAACCCTGTTTGAAGATTGTGGTCATGCAGAACGATGTCACCCCGTGCCCTTACATCTCTCACCCTATCTAGCTCGTCTACCGGCGAGTTCGACTATACATACTGTACCGACTTGTAATAAAGATAGGCGTGCCCATAAGAATTCGTTTTTCTCCTATATTCTCTGGTCAGCGCTGTGGTTCAATTCATTGCAAGCGATAACAGGTACTCGTTGGTCGACCAAGGTACCAGTATGGATTAATTGTTGGCACGAATGCAGCAATGCCACTTATCAGGCACAGTGACTTGATCAGCAATGGGTATCTTCGTCGACGTTGTAAAAAATATTTAAAGAGAAAGGCTACCCTAGAAAAAAGTTTACTTGAATTAAAAGAGCTCAGTCCTGGGTTTACAAAGATAGTCTTATTTTTTTCTAAGTGGATTATTAAAGGTCAACCCAAACGCTCTGAGGTCAAAAATATAAAAAAATAGTCCTTTCGATTCTGAAAATAATGATATTTTTTTCATAATTTTGTGCAGTCTGGTTGGCGACATATTGCCGTTTGAAAGGTGAAAATCGCTCTCCTGTCAATTCCAGCTGTGACGTCACGGAGGGAAGCCGTCTTGTATTCTCTATGTTAAAGCCGTATACCACAGTCGTATGTAGCTGCTGATTTCTGGAGATTTTCGGAGTATCGGGACATCATTTTTTAAATATGCCGCGACGTTGTGTAGTGGGAGGTTGCAGTTTTACTACAGATGACGGTGTTAGTATTCATTTGTGGCCCAAAGACGAGTAAATCGCTGCAAATTGGACGAAATTTGTACGCAACACAAGAGTGTGGAAAGAGGGCCCGAGCCAGTACTCGTATAATTTGCTCGGCACATTTTGACAGAAAGACATCATTCGAGGACATCTACAGCGTAGCAGTTGAATTCGGGTACAAACCAAAACTAAAGAGAACAGCTATTCCAACTACGTAAGAACAATCAGAATGTGACGGCAAAGAAATCGGACAAGGAGAATCTATCACGGACATCGGCTGAACGAACCTAGCCTGCAAGCGAGGCCTCGGGCAGGGAGACGGCTGTACATACCCTGCTCGCTCTCGCGTGGCATTTGTTGCTTGAGCACCTACAGGTTAGACTGGATGAGTCTCTATTTCATATATACACGTTTAACCATTTGTTCCAATGTATCTTAATGTCTGTATTTGTATGTTCAATTTTATTCATTCTATGTATGCGTTTTTAGCCAAATGTTGGCACAAACTTCACGCAAATAAATTATCTAAATTATATACTATTTAATAATAATAATAAAATGATCTTTCATAAATAAATATACGTTTGATAAGTAAATAAATAAAAAACACCAATTGGAGTGAATGGCTGTAGATACAGAAGTGATAATTATACTTTCATAATCCCTTGACATTTGAGTTTGTGGGAATATCATTCGATTTCAATTTAATTGAGGTAATTTGTCGAAAATTGAGCAAATGTGAATGCCGATCCACTCACCACGGCTTACTTTTCGCCATGAATGTCCAAAGTTTTTTTATCAAACTATATAATTCTGAAATTGGTATTTCATGGGATTAAGGAAAAACAAACAAAATTCAAGTCGGACGTATATCAGTAGAGTTATCAACAGTTTACTGTCCATACTGCCGAATCCCGGAGTTTATCCCTTCGAAAAGGCTGCCTCGGTCAGTAACAACGACAACACAGATGTGCTCGTTCGTTACATCACAGAATCGTTCTACATTCAATACAGTTTGAAATATATGGACATTTGGTCTTATAGATGACGATAATAAGGTTTCCAGTCAAGTTGCATACCAATCTGTATTCAACAAACGACCTCTCCGAATCCTGTCGTCGTCGAGTTCCACGTTGTCAGAGTGATTGTCACTGTCAGAATCGGAGCCGTACGGCTCAAATTGATAGGGCTAAATTCCGCCGTTGGTCTGCAAACAACTGTTAATTTGCCCGTCATCATCCTCCTCTATGTCTATTTCATCTTCTTGGCGAAAAATATTTCCATCTAAGCAGCTGATATCGCTCGAATCGACATCTGAACCGGAGCTCTGACTGCACTCGCTTTCCATGTTATCCGCTGTTTTTCCTCAGGCAACTTCCCTGCGTG
>JAVTVY010014045.1:0-56910 GCA_036873755.1 Hanleya hanleyi
AGACGTCATGTTGAACGCCTTCACTTCCCCTATTATTTGAACCCAGACATGTGCTGTTGGCAATGTAAACGGTCAGAAGGTACACACCCCTTCGTTATGAGACATGCCATACGCGAGGAACATGGCCCAAGGGAACTATGGGGGGTTCCCAGATCGCCGTTTGGATCAGTGGGTGGAATTGATTCATCGATATTTCCAGCAAATCATGGCGACATGCGATCTCTTGAACTACGCACAGTTGAAGTACATCATTGATCATGGGCTGTACCCAGAGGGAGGAATGGCTAATCGTGCTAACCTGCCCGCCCCGATGACCATACTGTTGATGTCCATTTTCGACCAGTCTAGGGGGGAGATCATTGAGGGTCCATATTCTATCAGTCCACCCAATTCGGTGGCCTCCCTCACGTACTGGAAGATTTTGGTCAGAATATTGGTTCATCGGACAGCGACACAGAGGGACGAGCTGGAACGAGTGGCAGTATCTCCTTGGCCTCAACAAATAACAGATATGGTCTGAGAATTCGTGTGGTGGATGCCCACGCTCACATAGACCTCGTCATGTGCCGACTGGGAGCGAGGAACTTTGAGGGAACGGCGGTGGTGCCAGCTTGGCGAGTCTGCTGTGGTGGTACAGTATGTCATCGGTAACCTGGTGTTCTCCGAGCACTGGGACGACTTGTTCTGGGCTCGTGGTGATCATCGGATACAGGTGACATATGGCCTTCACCCTCATGTGACCAGTAAGGGGCATGTAGGATCGGGGCAGCTATTAAAGTTGTTGAAACTGTTGGGGTCTTCTGGCTGTGTGGGGCTCGGGGAGGTCGGCTTAGACTATAACGATCATAAGTCTACGGAAGAGAGGGAATGGCAGGTCGACTTCCTCCGAAGAGAACTTCCCATGGCTAGTGAGAAGGAGTACAATCTCCCCGTGGTGGTCCATTGCCGAGAAGAAAACTCGAAGCAAAAGCTGGCCGGTGATGATTGTATAGGTTTACTGTGTTAGGCAGTTGGGATGCATCCTCCGATCCAGCTGCATTGCTTTGTTGAGGACGAAAAGGATGTACAGGCATGGACTGCGGCATTCAACAATATCTTATTTCAGTTTGAATGCCCTTGCGATCAGCCTGCCCATTTGTGATCGGGCCCTCCGGGACATGGAGCTGGATCGGATACTAATTGAATCTAATGCACCGTATCTGCCTCCCAAAGGGGCTCCTCCTGTGAACACACCTTGGTATCTGTGGCCAGTAGTATGTCAAATAGCCCAGGCAAGAAATCTGGCCTCAAATGCCAAATGCCTGTGGACTTTTTAAGCTCCCCAAGTTTTGAGGGGATGGACGAACATGGGTGCCGATGATGGTTCATGGGGGGAGAGCCTTTATATTGCAACTGATTTTGTATTAGTGTTAGATGGGTTCAGGTTGGGGGCAGAGTGACAGGGACCGCGGGATTGGTAAGCGTAGTTCAGCTAGCCCCTGTAACTTGTAACTGCCCCCTGAGATATTGGGGTGGGATTTGGCAAGGGCAACACATTCAGTTTTAGGATTAAGTATTTTATTGGGGTAGTAATTTTAACGAAAAGTGTGAGTGGATAACTTGCAATGTTTTAGGTGTCCAGACTCCAGGGTGGCACTTTTGGGGGACTGGCCGGTCTCGGCTAGCCCTCATATCCGGCACTCTGGGGAATGTGGATAACTAATAATATTTTAAGGGTCCAGAGACTCCAGGGTAGCACTTTTGGGGGGCTAGCTTGTTTCAGCTAGTCCTCATATCCGGCACTCTGGGGGAATTTTGAATAACTTTAATTTTGAAGCAATGTATTTTATGTGGTCCGGTGTCAACAAGCTCGAGTTTTATCAACGGCTGGAATATTTTATATGGTACAGTAGGATGAAATATCGAGTCTATTAAGGGAATTAGTACCCCCTGGGCATCAAGCCCCAAATGTAAGGGGGAAGAATGTAGTAGTAGGCTGATAGGGGCCTTAATGTGCTTTGTGGGTATATTCCCTACTACTATAGTAGGGGGGTGTTTAGTATATTTGGAATGGCCTATACGGTGGCTGCGCATGCGTAGCCCTGACTTGGACTGGAAAACACGCTGTATCGGGGAGATGATTCTGACTGACTGAACAAGACGGACGTGTTGACACCTGGCTGCAGACCGGTACCTGGGAATTCAGGTAGGCTTGCTTGGGTGCATTTAGTCCTTCATATTATCTCCACAACCCCCAAGTAGGAATGGACTAATAAGGATTCAGTTCATACTTTACTACAACCCCTCATAAGGACCTTATTGACCGTCTAAGTTCATTGATAGTATCTGTGTTCAAGAGAACTGATCTTAGATATATTAATCTCAGAAGCCATAAAGCATTCTTTAGCTCTACAACATACTAGAGATATCATTCATGGCATGTTTCTTTGTTTATAGAGTTGCTTGAATTTCTCATTAAAAATATCTATTTGAAATTTGGCAACACAATATATCAACAGCATATAGGTATTCCAATTGATACTAATTCATGAATATGACTATATGCAAGCGGTTTCAAAAACCGATCAATTCAAAGCCTGTTCCTTCTCATTCACCAAACGCTATATAGACGATCTTCTCGCTGTGGATAATCGGTATATAAATGAAACAGTGAAGGATATATATTGTGACGAGTCAGAAAAGGGAGGGGGGGATATTTTGTGGACTATCATTAATTAAAAATGAATGAAATAATTATCTTTGATAATTGAGATCCCTATTCAGCTGAGTTTGCGAACAATTAGTTCCAGTTTAACGAGTAATGATAAGCTCTTCTGAGGTTTCCAGGATATGGAAGTGCCCTGTACTCCGATAGGGGTCGCTAACGTTGCACGAGCGGGAATGTATAAATTACGTCGTCATACGGAGAATCTTCACTTGGTACCAACCGAGTCAGCTGCCCAGTCCTGTGAGCACAGCCAACGATATAAAAATACCCCTGAGATCCTTCACAACCAGGTAATTAAAAAGGGGACAAGTACAGCAAGGAGTATGCCAGAATAAACTGATAGTCCGTCAGTGTCTATATCCATGCACAGACCCTAGAAATATATCTGGAACCCCGCGAAAAATATCTGGATCCCCGAGATAAATTTCTGGTCCCGAGAAAATTCCCTGGATAAATGGAAAACTTTGCAAAGGTGTACATTTACTAGTCGATAGGCTAAAATGTATCCCGAAGCTTTGTGGTCCATACTATTGTAACCAAACAGGAAAAACCTGCTCATCTCATATCTGGATACCTCATCTATACCCAGAATATCTGGAACCCCGAGATAAATTTCTGGACCCCGAGAAAATTTACTGAATGAATGGAAAACTTTGCAAACGTGTACATTTACTAGTCGATAGGCTCCGGATTAATTGGCGACATTTTTCTCGTAGACAACAAGTTCTTGTAATCCTCCGATATCTCACTTCCAGTAACATCTGATTTGTCCGGTACTTTGTGTACAAACTCAATCAACTTTTCAGTTTTCGACCTATGGGACGAGAGCGATATGTTTATTGCCATGTCTGTCATTACGGAGTTTCCAACAATCCGCCTTTATGGGACATTTCTTCGAACAATAGTGGCATGTAGGTGCTTTCCATGACTTATACGGACACAAATAAAATATGTCTTCATCTCGTCCTCATTTAATTTAGGAACCAATCAAATATTGCTAGCTAGGTTGAATTATGGCCTACGTCTTTCCTCAGATCTACTAGATCTTCCCCTGACATAACTTCCAATTTAAGCATGCGCAATCCATGCACACTTTGCCGCGCATTTTCCTCTCTCTATAGTTCTCTCTCCCTCTCTCTCTCCTGCTTTTTCTAACCTCAACTGTTCTAAGTTAAGCCATTCTTTTTGCAACTCTGTTTCCTTGTCTAACCTTAACTTTTCCTTTCCTTCTTCTTCCTCTACTCTAACTCTAGCCTTCTTGTCAACCTCCAATTCCTCATCACCTTCTTCAACTTCTAGATTTGAACGCCCTCCTATTACTTTGACAATTTCCATTCTTCTTCATACTGGCTGACACAGTAACATTTAAGTGACTGGATAAAGTTCTTAACTCAGCCTTACGTAACTCATGGACATGTTTTCCTTCCCTACAAACTTTTAGGGATTAATGTTACCAGCCTTACTGAAAACACAAAATGACTATTTGTGTCACTAAAATTTTAGTGCAATTCTGTTTAACCAAACTCAAACCAAAACTGGTTCAGACGAAAATATACGAGATTGCTTTTAAAACAGAACCAAAAGTAGTTTTGTAAATCTGCGCTCAAACAGTGGTCAAACAAAATTACAAAAAAATGCCAGATGGTTCAATTAAAGATTGTATACAACTAACCAACCAGAAAATTAGAAAAAAAACAATTGCAAAACAATGTCGCAAAACTTCGGCTTACACAGTCAGAAAAATGGTGTTAATTAACACTAAAAATTGGTGTTGACTTCAACACCAAAAAACAGTGTTGAGTTAGTACACCATAACACCATTTATTGGTGTTAGTTTTATTTGGTGTTAGTTAACACCGTTATTCGGTGTTGAGTCAGCATCCGCACTCGTCAGTCAACACTAAAAAATGGTGTTGAGCCGATTTCAACACCATTTATTGGTGTTAGTTAACACTGTTAATTGGTGTTGAGCCAGCATCAGCACTTGTCAGTCAACACTAAAAAATGGTGTTGAGCCAGCTTCAACACCATTTATTGGTGTTAGTTAACACTGTTAATTGGTGTTGAGCTGGTGTTAGTTAACACTGTTAATTGGTGTTGAGCCAGCATCAGCACTTGTCAGTCAACACTAAAAAAGGGTGTTGAGCCAGCTTCAACACCATTTATTGGTGTTAGTTAACACTGTTAATTGGTGTTGAACCAGCATCTGCACTTGTCAGTCAACACTGCAGAACAGTGTTGAGCCAGCTTCAACACCATTTATTGGTGTTAGTTAACGCTGTTATTTGGTGTTGTCCGCATCAAATCTGATCGATCAGCAAATGAAAAGGGTGTATCAATTGAGGTGAATGAAAAACCAAAACAAGATTGATGGATAAAGAACATATATTATAAAACACAATCTGTAATATTTCATTGTATGACATTATGACACTCATGTATAACTAGAGGCCACGGCCACACTTGATCCCATCGGCTTAGTGTGAACTTGCCATCCCTTTAACATGACCAATATAAATCTCCAGTATGGACAGATGAAGGGCATTAAATGCAGTGTGAAAGTTTAGCTACTGTGCAAAGTTTCACTGTTGAGCAAGCTTACTTTCTCTTGCACAGAAAAGAACAAACCGAACACTAGTACCCTAGTTCAACCACAGAACCATGGTTTTACCATGGTACATGTACCATAGTTTTTCCATAGAACCATGGTTTTACCATGCTACATGTAGTATGGCTCTACCATGGTACCGTGCTATTGCCACAGTACATGTACCATGGCTTTACAGGTTCAATGGCTTTACATGGTACATGTACTGTGATAAACTGCATACACCATGGTAAAACGATGATAAACATGACCAAAAACATAGTGGTTTGTACCATGGTATTAATCTGGTATTGTACTGGAATAAATTCGCGTTCACATTAGATGAGTTGAAGAGACTGAATGCTCAAGAAACTAAAGCAGTTGAAGTGATTTATAAAGGTTTAATAAGACCTCATGTAAACATAGCATACAGCTGTCAATTTGGTTCCGTATACTAGTATGTTAACTAGGTGTAGATAGAGAAAGAAGTAGGGTTTAACGTCGTTTTCAACCTTGTTTCAGTCATATCATGACGGTGCCTACATGTGCCAGAACGCGAGAGTGCTCACAGTTCCTATTACCATGGGCACTGATTAGCCCAGCCAGTATAGTGCCCGGTCACCCATCCAAGTATTGACCGAACTTAACGTTGCTTAACTTTGGTGATCTGACGAGAACCGGTGTGTCCAATGCTATAATAAGCCGTATCATATCACATATCTACTGTTGAGCTTTTTTCTGTTTCCTGATGAAATTCTTCGCCGAGTTGTTCAGTTTCTCCCTCATGTAGTAATGGATATCAGATGTCGTCTTGCTGGGATGGTACTGCTGGATTACCTCTGGAAAAGAAAAGGAATCAACATAAGAATTTGTAAACCTAATATGTATGAGGCAGGAAGTGGTGATGGTTGTATTTCAGTTTTGGTCGACAAGGAGGATAAAGTCAAACAAAAACAGGAATCCATGTAGGCCTTTCACAAAAAATAAATGATTAATTCTTTATTTCTTTTGAAATATTCCAAGTTCTTTCAAATACACTACATTTTGAGTAATTTGGCTTCACTTCTTTTCAAAGAAAATGTCCCAAAAGGCCCCCAAACAAATATTCTAAATGAAACCAGGATATGAGTATGATTAATGAGAGTAAACGCTATAGTTACTTCCCTTTGTATTGGAAGAGTTGAAAACTAGAGATTTACATTACTCTAACACTATCACGACCATGATACGACAAGGGAGGTGATCTACTCAATATACGATTTGAGTTACTTCCTCTTGTGTGGGAACCCTTGGCCTCGGCAAATATTGTTTTTCTCTAGTACATAAAACATATTTACCTCATTGGGATCATATATGTATAATATTGTATGATTGTGCTATTGATCTGTAAACAAATATATTTGATCTAAAAGATATTGCAAACTTGACACATATTCGCTAAACTCTAAACCGGTCAAGTTAAATGTTGGACTGACCCCCCCCGCCCCCCAGCTCCGCGGCCTCTGAAAATCAAACATACAGATAGTTATCCAGTTCCGCAATCGAAATTCTTCTGTGGTGTGTGATGGCGAAAACACATCCAGTGAAGGAAAGTTATATATCTATAATTATGCGGAAGTTACTCATTAACTTTGTGGATACAACAGATTGTTGCAGTCATCGAAAACAAATATGTCCAGAGGCATTTTCAGCACGTTGGTGCTTTGATCAGTTTCGCAATGTTTTTGCGGTTTCGCAAACAGCGACCCTCAGCCAAATTTAATTGTAGACTTCGTTTGGTGGCACTGCTTACTACATATAGCTTAACTTGATTTGAGCTGATTTTTCACTTGCTATAGAATTACCTCATCTTCGGAACTGGAGGATTATCTTGTGGTTATCGTTCGTTTGCCTCTCTGTTCTCTTCCCAGACTACCAAGGGATTTCGTAATGTCGGATAGATCCTCTCCATCCAGAAGTCTGTCCAGTATGGACTTCAGCTCGGGACGCTTGTCTGAAATAGTGAAATATCACATAACTTAATCTTAACAACATGCTTAATTTGAAAAGGGGGGGCTGAATTCTATACCAGCCATGTTAAATGTCGAACCGGAGCTATCTAAGATAGGACTCATAACATTGCGGTCCCAAAAGATATATCCTCTCCATCCAGAAGTCTGTCCAGTATGGACTTCAGCTCGGGACGCTTGTCTGAAATAGTGAAATACATGTATCACATAACTTAATCTTAATAACATGCTTAATGTGATCCCCCTCTTATTCATGCTATGAATCGAATTGGTTACAGGAACCGTGGAGCACATTTGAAAAGGGGGGGGGGGGGAGCACTTATAACATTGCGGTCCCAAAAAGTGGTAAACAAAAATGAGATATCAAGTGATACATTTAACATAAATAACACTCCGAATGACATAATTATGTCTCCCCCAACTATGTTGGAGGGAGACATCTAGTGTTTGTGCTGTCTGTCTGTCTGGATGGATGTCTGGATGGATGGATGTCTGTCCGTCCCCTTGCCTTGTCTGCAAGATATCTTGAGAACTACTGGATGGAATTTCACCAAAGTTGGATGGAAGCTTCATTGGGATAGCCCCCTCATTTGGTTAGGTTTTGGTGTGTGTGCGTGCATTCATCCATGTCCGGTGTCCGTCCGTCCGTCCATCTACTTGTACATGTATATACAGGCCTTGTCTGCAAGATATCTTGAGAACTACTGGACGGAATTTCACCAAACTTGGATGGAAGCTTCATTGGGATAGCCCCCTTATTTGATTAGGTTTTGGTGTGTGTGCATGCGTTCATCCGTGTCCGGTGTCCGTCCGTCCGTCCATCTACTTGTACATGTATATACAGGCCTTATCTGCAAGATATCTTGAGAACTACTGGATGGAATTACACCAAACTTGGATGGAAGCTTCATTGGGATAGCCCCCTCAGTTGATCAGGTTTTGGTGTATGTGTGCATGCATTCATCCGTGTCGGGTGTCCGTCCGTCCGTTCATCTACTTGTACATGTATATAGAGGCCTTGTCTGCAAGATATCTGGAGAACTACGTGACGGAAGTTCACCAAACTTGGATGGAAGCTTTATTGGGATAGTCCTCTCATCTGATTAGGTTTTTGTTTGTGTGTGCGTTCGTCCATGTTCGGTGTCCGTCCGTCTGTCCATGTACTTGTACATGTATATGTATATACAGGCCCTTTCTGCAAGATATCTGAAGAACTACTGGACAGAATTTCACCAAACTTGGATGGAAGGTTCATTGGGATAGCCCCCTCATTTGATTAGGTTTGGGTGTGTGTGTGTGCTTATATCCATGTCCATCGTCCGTCCGTCCATCTAATTGTTCATGTCTATATACCTTGTCTGCAAGATATCTGGAGAACTACTCGACGGAATTTCACCAAACTTGGATGGAAGCTTCATTGAAATGGCCTTATGATCCAATTAGGTTTGGGTGTGAGCTAGTGCTTGCGTGGGTCCATGCAAAATGTGCTTATCTGTCTGTCCAATTTTTGTTCACTCCATATCTTGGAAACTACTGAAGGCAGATGCATGAAACTTCTATACGGTACAGCATGTAAACTATAGGTGTGGCTCTTTCCTATAATGTGATCAGTTCGAAATAGTTGATGCTTCACAATTACATGTATTTCACATTGGTTGGACGCTGTAGATGTCGACAATCCACTCATTGCTATATAAATCCCGACTCCTCACTGGGTTACTGCAACAATAAAAATCGCCTCTTTGTAATTAATATTTTTAGATGCGCAGCTTTGTTTAGGATACTTATTGCTACAGTCATTTTATAGCACTTTCCCTTAAATTATGTGCCCACTCAAGGCAAGGTGGGAGGTTGGGGGAGACGTATGTTTTTGCTTAAAAAAACAACCAGCATAGACTTCATACCGGAGCGGCAACTCAAGGGTCAAAGCGGAACCTCTAGTTTTATTTATTACAGTACTTACCACTGAATCTCAAAACTTTGGCTGGAACAACTATCGTATTGCGCTGAGGCCATTTCAACTCGCATATGAATTCGAAGTCCCAGGAATCATTGTTGAGCCGCGATCTACTGATAATATTATCCTCGTTGAAAAATTCGTAGACAGCTAGCTTGCATGCCATGGTGGCATAGTTCAGTCAACTTATTCGTGGACGGTTATCGAGATACTTGGTGTCGAAATTGTCCAACCAGTGTCTTTTATGGAGGTGGTTGGACTTTCAACTTTTAAAAGTGATAATTACAAGGTGAAAAGAACGAAGCAAGCCTCGACTTCATTGTTGAATGACTTCATGGGGGCTTTGAGACGTCTCTGTCGTTGTTGTTGTTAATCTTGGGCTCTTCAACCTTGGACTCACTGTGCTGCTCAACGGGAGACTCGAGCAACGAGTGTCAACAATTTGCTGAGTTAGGAACCCTAAATTAATGCTAGAATCTCACTCCGCGAACAATAATCCCCATTCTGTCGTTCGATAGAGAACTGCATGGAGTAACTAGTCTCACTACAGTTCGCAGATCTTCCGCCATGATTGTGAGTGTTGTAATGACAAGCCTCGTTTTCGATCTCACACTTGACGGAATCGATCAGCCATTCGGGAAAAAAACGGAAATCAACGAAGTATAGGAACAATTCGGTAGATGCACAAGTGCAGTCACGTGGTACATTTTGGGTGAGTTCCGGCCGACGGCATATGGGAATATGATATATATGATATAAGTTTAGAATTAATTGACCTGTTGTTATGTGAATTTTGTACTCTATCAGTCATTGACGCTTGTACAATAAAGAATTATCTTATCTTATCTTATGGGAGGTAACCTGCGGGAGATTTGACGGTCGCGAAAATAACATTGAAGTCAATGAGAATTATTTTTAAAACGAAGTTTTGCAGTTTGATTCCGGTAGATAATATTTCAGAAGTGCACTATAGCTTTCAAGCAAGACAAGTTGTATAATTTTCACTCATATGGAACAGACGCTGTCAACGAAAAACTAGCATGCTCCATGCAAATCTTACGACGTCAAACGACCGGAACTCACCCAGCAGGTCATTTGATCGACACATGAGAAAGAGGCGAATAGCCTGACTGATCACCGCAGATAAACACAAAATAAAATAGGGAATTTCATACGAAGCTTTATTAGATTTGAATGTTCGAACATTAGAGGACATATTCAGTGCATGGAAAAACAGCCTATTCGAAAAAATAAGACGTAAAAAAATCAATCTATATATCGGCTTTCCCGGCGACGTAATGTTAGCCTGACTAGTGTACGTGTTGTTCTTGTCTGACAAGTCGAAATCCGACGAAGGATTTATTCGGCAACTTGAACTACTGAACTGACAAATAGTTTTGAAAGAAATACCCCTGTATTAAAGTTGAGAATTCCGTATTCGCTTTAAATGTAGGAAAAATCGTATAAAGCTTTGAAGCACATGTTGACTGTCAGCTATCCGCACATTTCCCTTTTCTATTCGCCAGGCAGCTAGTTTTGCCGCATATATGCATATTTTAGGGGTATTCAAAACTATATTTTGACTATATATTGACAGCTACAAAAATCTTGTCTTTCAAAACACAATTTTGTCATGCGGTACTGAACCACATGCACAGCATGCTAAGTCGGCAGCCAGTCTATTCGTGAGACGTTTTCTCATCGAAGCAAGGCCAACGCCGTAGCTCTGCAGGGTCAAAGTTTGCGGAGTTGAACTTCATATTTCCGGGAACTACGGGGAGACTCTTTCCTTGTTTATGATCCCCATAATTAGCCCACCATCACCAGATGGTGGGCTGTTCAAATCACTTTTCGTCCGTGGTCCGTCGTCCGTCCGTCCGTCGGAGCGTCCGTCGTCCGTCAGTCAGTCAGTCCGTCCGTAAACAATTCTTGTTACCGCGATTTCTCAGGAACTACTGCATGAATCTTTTTCAAATTTGGTACACAGGTTCCCCTTGGGGTCTAGTTGTGCAAGAAACCTTTTCTGGTCCGATTCGAAAATCCAATATGGCCACCAGGCAGCCATCTTGGATTTCCCCATGAAACCTTGTTACCGCGATTTCTCAGGAACTACTGCATGGATCTTTTCCAAATTTGGTACACAGGTTCCCCTTGGGGTCTAGTTGTGCAAGAAACCTTTTCCGGTCCGATTCGAAAATCCAATATGGCCACGAGGCAGCCATCTTGGATTTCCCCCTGAAACCTTGTTACCGCGATTTCTCAGGAACTACTGCATGGATCTTTTTCAAATTTGGTACCCAGGTTCCCCAAGGGATCTAGTTGTGCAAGAAACCTTTTCCGGTCCGATTCGAAAATCCAATATGGCCACCAGGTAGACATCTTGGATTTCCCCATGAAACCTTGTTACCGCGATTTCTCAGGAACTACTGCATGGATCTTTTTCAAATTTGGTACACAGGTTCCCCAAGGGGTCTAGTTGTGCAAGAAACCTTTTCTGGTCCGATTCGAAAATCCAATATGGCCATCAGGCAGCCATCTTGGATTTCCCCATGAAACCTTGTTACCGCGATTTCTCAGGAACTACTGCATGGATCTTTTTCAAATTTGGCACACAGGTTCCCCTTGGGGTCTAGTTGTGCAAGAAACCTTTTCTGGTCCGATCCGAAAATCCAATATGGCCAGCAGGCCGCCATCTTGGATTTCCCCATGAAACCTTGTTACCGCGATTTCTCAGGAACTACTGCATGGATCTTTTTCAAATTTGGTACCCAGGTTCCCCTTGGGGTCTAGTTGTGCAAGAAACCTATTCCGGTCCGATTCGAAAATCCAATATGGCCACCAGGTAGCCATCTTGGATTTCCCGATGAAACCCTGTTACCGCGATTTCTCAGGAACTACTGCATGGATCTTTTTCAAATTTGGTACACAGGTTCCCCTTGGGATCTAGTTGTGCAAGAAACCTTTTCTGGTCCGATTCGAAAATCCAATATGGCCATCAGGCAGCCATCTTGGATTTCCCCATGAAACCTTGTTACCGCGATTTCTCGGGAACTACTGCATGGATCTTTTTCAAATTTGGCACACAGGTCCCACATGGGGTCTAGTTGAGCACGATACCTCTTCTGGTCCGATTCGAAAATCCAATATGGCCACCAGGCAGCCATCTTGGATTTCCCCACGAAACTTAGTTATCGTCATTTCTCAGTACTGCATGGATCTTTCTCAAATTTGATACACAGAATCGCCTTGGGGTCTAGTTGTGCAAGATACCTTTTTTGGTCCGATTCGAAGATCCAGTATGGCTGCCAGATGGCCATCTTGAGTTTCCCCTTGAAACATTGTTATCGTGAATTCTCAGGAAATATTTCATGGATCTTTTGGTTCACAGGTCCTACATGGGGCCTAGTTGTGTAAGATACCTTTTTTGGTCCGATTCGAAAATCCAATTAATACGGTATTCCCGAGTTGTGACGTTGCATCACAAGAGTCGGCTGATCAAACGGTGGGGCATATTCTATATATTGACTATAGAGAGTATCCATATCTTCACCTTCCATATCAAGGAGTTCAAATAATTCGGAATTAAAATGTATTTCTTCAAATTTTAAATCAGTTTTCTTTAGTCCATGCAGTTGCAAGTCAGCTGCTGTACCCTTTCGTCTGCCGGCGGGTCAGCTACATGAAGGGACGTCACTCTTGTGACACAATGTCACAACTCGACAACTGTAAACTACTGCATGTTTCGATCCAAGGGAAATAATCAGGATTCAGACACTTTCAAATTCGAAGTTTCAACATTACTGCGCAGACCAGATCACTTCAGTATTAAGTATTGTACCATCTTATTATTTTCGAGCATGGTATCTTAAAAGAGATATCTCAAACTAGTCCAGTAAACAGAACAGAATTAGCATTCGTTCCTAATTATAAAATCTTAAGTATGCCAAAGTGTCAAAAACATTTTTCTTCGCTTCCAGTACCCAATGATGACACGTGCAAAAACAAAAAAACAAAAAAATACTACAAAACGAAGACGAAGGATCCTCCATACAAGTACATTCACTTTCAGACTAACTTTGCTCATTTCTCTTGTACTATAACAACCGACATAAGTACAGTTTCTATCAATCTTGAAACTCCTGAAACTTAGAAAGATTATATCTTGGTGTTTTCCGGTGTCCCTTTTTCGATCTTTTTCGCTCAGATTCGAAATTCTGTAAACAAAGTTACAACTCAATCGTCTTAGTAACAATGGACAAAAAGATCCTCTTGTCATTAGCTTAGAATTATCGGGCAATGGTGGGCGCCAAGATCCTTCAGGATCTCTCGTTAATGCAGAGATCACAATTAGACATGTTATAAGCCTCACTGATTCCAGCCAGGAAAATAAGAATGTCTTTTGTTCTAGGCCAAGCGTTCAGAGTACCGAATATATAACTGTTCAGAGGTCAACATTTCTCTCCTGCCTCGCACCACGTGGCGATATTGGCATGCTTATACAAATTACAATCAGTACATTTGGTAAATATCATTTGTTTAACTTTACCGGTTTCTAAGCCATTCTTGTAAACCATGGTATTTTTTTATAAGGGCTGGCAATTCAAATTGCATTTTTCTTAAATTGAAATTTGAAATTTTGAAATTGAAGTAAATTCAAATATCAATTTGTAGTTGGTAACATTCTTATTGGCGTAAATCAAAACGGCGAGCCTGCCGGGTTTCACATAACCCTTGGGTTTTTTTCAATGTTGGAATTTTAACACCATTCTCTTAACACCGTTTTTGGCGTTAAACTGGTGTCGGAACACCCCCTTTTCTTAACACTGTTTTTTGGTGTTGAACTGGTCTAACACCATTTTTCAGTGTTACATTTTCAACACCATTCTTTCAACACCGTTTGTGGTGTTCAACTGGTCTCGACACCATTTTGCAGTGTTGGATTGGGTCAACACCATTTTCTCAACAACGTTTTTTGGTGTTGAACTGGCCTCAACACCACATTTTGGTGTTGAATTATGTCAACACCGTTTCTCAGCACCACTTATTGGTGTTGAACTGGCCTCAACACTAAAAAATGGTGTTGGGCCAACACCGTTTTTCTGGCTGTGTACTACAACACTTTAAAAAGATTGTGGCGGGCAGCTTAAATGATCCTAAATGTTCATGCACAGTCCATTAATTATCCAATTCAGTCTGCTTCTTCCTAGCGTTGTTCAGCAACTCCCAGTAAGGTCGAATTCACAGTGCTATTACAAGGGAATTTAACCTACACTTCGGTGCTCCAATAACTAGCAAGTCCACTGACGTGCTTTTGCGAGAAAACAGTCCTAAAAATCCCCTGCCATTTTCACGATTTCGCTCAATGAGATGGCTATAATTAATCTCTCTCAGTATTACAGAATGCCACTTGTTTATATGCTACTTATAACTCACAGGTTGGAAAACACACTGTTTATATCACTGTCAGATCACAAGCTGAATGATTATCTATACTGCTGACACACTCTATCTTCAAGAAAATGAGGCCATACATGATGCAATAAAGAAGTGCCTGGACAAGTGTTTTCCATGTTTGGTCTACTCATATGTCAACTAGAGCCGATACTGTAAAAAAAATAGAATACACTCAGTGCAGAATTATATTCTTGTCTTAGTAAAAATGTCTACAAATTACGGTTGCCCAGAGTACTTTACACACACAACATAAGAAAATAACCCACAGTTCAGAAAACAAATGAGGGCCAAAGTACAACATCATAACACATATGAATTCAAATCATGTAAAAACTTCAATAATTGACTGCCGTATATACTCGCTGACATTCAGAGCTACTTAGTTGATGGCTTACTACGTACCTACTTGCACTCATAGATAAATTCTGCCTTGGGTCTGTCTCATCACCCGCCGTACATACATTGCACAGTGGTATAGGAATGGGGGAGTTCTCCAGCAGGTGTGAAGCTCCTTATACTAGTGTACTCATTCCTTATTCTTAGCTTTTAATCTGCAGTGTAGTCCCAAAGGGGGGCACCGATTACACTGCCGTCCTTCGTATTAACATGGGCATATGGCGCAATTGTAGACTAGCCAACATACATCGCATAGTTCCCAAGCTGCTACGTCGTGTCGCAAGCCAGGGCTTACCTAATATATATTGAATATCCTAGACACCTATGGCACTATAACTCTCAACCATACTTATTTGAAACTAAACCCTTAACTCTTAATGAGGGACGAAGCCGTAGGGTTGCTGTACCTGGGGATTACTGCCGCGGCGAGGCAGGGAAATCTGGGACTTACTCAGACAGGGATATTGGGGTGCTGCCGTGAACAGGTAGCGACGTCAGGGTACTACCGTGTCAAGGAAGAGATATCCGGGACTTGTCCACGCAAAGCCAAAACGCTTTGCCGTTTCCAGGAAACGGGATCCTCCAACCGGAACTCGACGACGAAGAACGATACTTGGCATCAGACCGGAGTTAATCACTTCCGGGTCGGAGCCTCTCGAACTACATTGTTCAGAAATTTGAGAGCAGATCGTTGTGGATTTTATGAGCTGTGATTTTTCAGCAGTTTTTGATAATCTGATATCAGATTGCAGATGAGGCTTCAAACTGTAAATGGTGGATGGAGACATGATCATTGAGGAGTGAGAAGGCTCTCTTTTTACAAACGGAATGACATTCGGTAACACCGGTCGGCTGTCAATGGCGGAAATGTGAAAGTTTAATGGTCAACTTCTGTCAAGACTTTTACAGTTAATCGTCATGCTAAGTGGATTTATGCATCGAGAGTATTCTGGATTTTGGTGATTTTTTATGCTGATACATAACAAGTAACAAAATTATTAGTGGTCTGATGCCACTTGGTGCATGATGAAAGGTTCTATATAGTCCGGAGAAACTAGACAGGACGGAGCCCCAAGTTGACAAACTGAGCCGACAGCTAGTCTAGACGAATCTGAGGCCTGGTCGCTACTAGCCTACTCGCGATTAAACTAGGGACCTCGTGGATATTTACATATATAGATTTATTGTCGTACATTAACATGGTTAAGTACAAAGAACATTTGGCCCTCCTTCGAGTAGGAAGCTCGATCGTTCGCGACCATATTGAATACATTGTTCATTTACTTTGGCTATTACCTTGGTTGTGTTTACAGGTTTCCCTTTCCTACTCCTCGATCCAAACAAAATGACAGCTTGAATTGAACTCCCTTGTTGACCACGACCAGTTTCCGCGTTTGTTCTCAGAAGCTAGGTAAGATTCATAGCGTCTCCCTTCCCTCAACGCTATGCCGACGACAAATGCATTTCCCTGGTGGTAACTCGAACATCTCCATGGCGCACGTATTATTACCTTCGCGCCCTATTGGACCTTCATTAACTTGAGAAAATGGGCCGCCATGAATAGAAATACCATAATCGATGTTGTGATCATCATCCCCTGTATCCACGGGATCAATAATGACTGAAATGCCCATCTTCTTGACCCTCGATTTCAGGTGATTTTGAGGCTCCATAGGGATAATTAAGAGTAATTAAGGATAATTAATATATGACCAACGAAGGGCCAGCTAGTCTGCCATTTCTGTATTTTTACCTCCGTCGATCAGACGGAGGTCTAGGAGCGCAACGTGAAATCTCCCGCCAAATAATTGTCATATGGGGAACCCACGACTCATAGTATTTCCAATAGGGATCGTCATGGTTCCCGACGAAATCTTGAATCTTTTCTTTGGACACAAATGAATGCTTACGTCACAAAAGGTGTGTATCCTTTGCAGCGCTTCCACCGGGTCTCTTTATTCGAGGGTACTAAATTCGCGCGTGTACTTATAGCTTCGCGCTGGTACAGATGGCCGGTATGCGACCCGACGAAGACAAACCTGCGCTTTCATAAAAAGTAAATTTTCACGAAAGAAAAACTCGCATTCCAGATAGTATAATTGGAAACTTCCTCGAGAATCTCTGAATCGGCAAAAAGATAAAGGACGAGTGTCATTCACCAGGATGCGAGTCGGAAGTGAGAAGTCAAATTCAAAGTCAGAGGTCAAAAACGTAAAACTCCGAAGAACTCTCTCGGCTTTTTCTTTTCTTTTTTTTTAGTTGGGGGGGGGGGTGAGGGTTGGGGAGATAGCGACTGAAAAATATATCTTCCCATGCTTCAATCGTTATCTGTGAATCCGATCAACAACCTAGCCGGATAATCTGTCAAAAATTATCCGTCGTCTGGGTAAGGTTGAAGGGTCATCGGAAGCTCGAACTGTGATACAGGCAAAAACTGTTGTTGTTGTAGTCTGGAAAAATAACTCTGCCTCACGAGGCGCTCTCTCGGCTTTTTCTTTTCCTTTTGTTTGAAGATGGGGGGGGGGGGAGATAGCGACTGGAAATATATATCTTCCCATGATACTTCAATCGTGCGCTCATGAATTCCACGGAAAAGCGGACATTGCTAAACAGCCCTTTTTCGCATAAAATTCACTCCACATTCTGTCGTAGACCCTATATTAGCATGCTGTTTGTTCTATTCGCTTCCTATGATCCCCGGGAACAAGCCAATAATAGAGAAGATGTGTTTTAATAGCGAAATATTTTTCCCGCAATTTTTTAACATGAAGAACTCGGGAAATTCTAAATTGTCAAAGAAGAAAAATTGCACTTTACTGAAAACTATACTATTTTGAAACATCTGCAGAAAAGATATGCATGTGGCGGGAGCTGTATACCTTAGTAAAAATAAGAGGTCAGAGTTTTAATTTTCTAAGTAGAAGAGATAAATTCACTCTAGGAATATTTTTTTGAAGAAAATGTGTAATTAATAAAGCACTTTTACCGATAAGATTTAAAAAGCGCACTCGTGATTCCATCACGATTTTTTGTCGATTCCGTCACGGACTAGATTTAACCCCTGGGATGATCCAGTCGCGTTTTTCTCACGATGAAAAAATCTTATCATCCTTGGGTACTGTATGTTAGTAAGAGATGTCATATAAGAATAGTCAGATTGAAACAGAGCAGCAAAAAAATAGACAAGCAACACTAGTCAAGAGTCATGTCCGTTTCAGGTGATTCCGTCACGAACATTTCGAAGCATGATTTACTGAAAATGCTGGATCATCTGTAGATTTTTCATGGATCCGTAAACAGATGTCATATAGAATAGCAAACTAAACTTGAAACTACATGGTATGACCACGGAACTTCCGAGTACATGACTTTGAATAAAGAAAAAGTCTTCCCAACGGTGATTCCGTCACGGTGGAATTCATGATCTGTGAATCCGATCAACAACCTAGCCGGACAATCTGTCAAAAATTATCCGTCGTCTGGGTAAGGTTGAAGGGTAATCGGAAGCTCGGACTGTGATACAGGCAAAAACTGTTGTTGTTGTAGTCTAGAAAAATAACTGGCATGCACTCTATGGAGAAGGGCCTCGTGAGGCACAAAGTGCAATTTTTTGTTGTTGTTTATCTGCAAATCCGCTCAACTCGATGGGTATCTTTCACTTGTTCTCACAGTTGCCTGGCCTGTGTGATATTGGGTGGTCGAAGTCTACGTATAGTTTTTTTCAATAAATTATGGAAATTAATATAAACATATATTTTTTTAAATAGATTTTTTTATAAGTGTATTTCTCTTTCATCTTTGGCTCAATTAAAGTCATTCTCTAAAATGTGAAGCTGAGTTAATACAGTTTTTAATTATCTACCAAACCCTGTCCTCTATGACATAGAATAAAAGAGAAGTTGGGAATAGAACCGCTCAACACAGTCATTTCTAAACATCAAGTTGTACATAAGTATTTTTACTTACTCTGTACAAGCTGAGGGCATTTTTGTGGCTTTTGAAAATTTTGAGATTTTTGCGAGTCTGTCCATATTTAACTAAGCGACGTCCAAGCGAGCTAATGTACGCGCGTTATATTCATATCAAGTATGGTGCGGCTTGTGTTCAATGAGGCTTGGAATGTTTATACAATTAATTTTCTTCTCACTGTTACACAATAAATATTTGCTGCGTGGAATCCAGTCATTTGTTCCATAGGGGCAATATTCTCATCAGCCATCACCATTCAATGTGAATGTGATACATGTACAAGTCCATGGTCATTGATACAGTAAGGTGAAGGCGAAGGTGACCTGTAACACCAGTATACAAAATTATACCGAGCGCATTGAATCCTCATCATATGATGTTGAGACAGATCAGAACGAAGTGTCGGTAAAATCAGGTGTGTTTTGAAGAGCATTCTCTCATCAATGATGATGCTATACTGTACACATACAAAATATGAAGTGTTGCTGTGTTGGGCCTATAGCACAAAATCACAAGCAAGTTGGTACAACTAGGCACACAGGGTCTCATTTCTGTCGCTAACGTGTTGATTTGGGTGAGGGGATCCTCTCATGGGGAGGTGTGGGTGGGATGGGGCCTAATGTCTCAAGCACTTTTCCAGGTTTTCCATCAATATACTCTATTCCATACCCCAATATTTCAAGCACGTCAAATCAACCAAAAATTATTTGCTGGGAATGTGACTTTCACATCCCTGTCTGGACATGCTAGTGAGGAACCCTCAATCCCAGATTAATTACCATTGATGAAGCTAACGTCCAACAAATGCAAAATTGAGCTTGGCATCCGGCCGTATGTTATTCAGTGATGTATTACGCTACGGACCCTGTTGCCTCGACGGAGGTCTTTGCGCTCATCCAGCGCTTGTTATTCATGGCGGCCCATTTTCTCAAGTTAATGAAGGTCCAATAGGGCGCAAATGTAATAATAAGTGCGCCATGGAGATGTTCGAGTCACCACCAGGGAAATGTATTTGTCGTCGGCATAGCGTTGAGGGAAGGGGGACGCTATGAATCTGAGATGCTACTCAGAAGCCTGAAAATTTATCCTGTGTCGATTACTTTTGGCCATAGACGATTCAGAGGATACAGGGATCAGACCGTCTTGCTTTCTCGAACGACACCGCGAAAGGGGTCATAGGTCGTCTACGTTTCGGGTTAGACTCCTGATCGAATATCTTACTTGTAGCTGCGGTATTGCTATACCCCAGTGAGGTGGACGCGATTGCCCATGTATATTGCACATATTGGGGATGACGAAGCCAGGTTAATGTGCGCAGATGTCATTGCAGGAAACCTCACAATCGACAAGCAACCGATCACAGGCCCAGTATGGGTCAGGGAAGGAGGCTAAGTATTTTCCGAGAGACACTATAATCCCTGCCCGCCGACAGATATCAGTCAAAACAAAAAGTTTCAACAGGTCAGAGAGTACGCTCATACTATTCCCTACTCTCCTTGTTCTCCCCGCTGATTCACATCGCCAAGTTCGCGCCTCTGGCCGTAAGGGGGCGCTTTATCTGGTTACCCAATCGCCGTGCCGTAATAGCTCGGAGATAACCAGATTCCTCATACTAACCACGATTGGCTAACTACCTCACGTGAGATCACGACTCTCACGTAATGTGGACGGCATGCCAATACTTTGACAGCGACACGCCCTCTTACCGCATCTCTCAAAGGAACTTTCCCCCGTCTTCATTACAGTCAACATTCAATTCAAAATCTGAAACAATTTAACGGTGTTTTTACGCTACCATTCTAGGCAGCTTGATCTTTCTATATACTCATGACGATAAAGCGTGGTCTTATCAGTGGGATATTAACAACATTTACAGGGATTTATTTGTTAATTATTTGAAGGTATCAGTGAAAAAATGTTTGCAATCAGTTGACGAACCTTACTAAACAATGGAAGAAGTTATCCAAAAATCTGTTCACTCTTAACTCAGAAATTAACGTAATTAGAGCTGTTTTGCCGTCCGTTTATTGTTAGTTTTGCCGTTAACGATATATGGACGTTTGAAAAGGGAGATAACTCATATTGCCAAGACTCTTCCGAAAGAGTGATATAAAATGGAGGTCAAAAGGCCGTTTTTGCCCAATAATGTCAAAAATGTATTGAAATAAGAAACATCCGCCATAGGCGACCATGAGCATATTAAAATATTCCCCATCGGATGGTATTAAGAAAAACAAATTGTCTATCAAATTTGCATAATAATAGACGACATGCTCTGTTCTCTATTAAAAATCAGACTGTAACACTTTCATTGGAAAATCACTGTTACGCCATGTAACGATATATATGCTAAATCACCTGAAGATTTTTTGGAGTATTTATGATGAATAAATAAAAATTATTAAGCAAAAAGTATCTGTATCATTTTAGAGAGGTAGTCTACCCTATCCAACGCCACGATATCAAGGGAGGTCACTCTTTCCACGATCCAGAGAGTACCAGGAAACTACATTATATTAATAATATTTTCAAACTAAACGTTGAAATAGTATATAACCTGCTATAATTTCTCTGTCTGTACGCTAAGAGTTAATACATGATCTGCATAAACAATCATACTTTAACAGATTTCCTTATTGAGTTCTCGCGTAGATTTTTTCAAACTGGCTAGAATGACAATGTATCAAAAGCTTTAAAATCTAAAATTCCACACAAATATCCAGCAAACGCACATGCAGATGATATGAATGTAATATCCAGAAAGCGTTTCAACTCAGCGACGATCACAAAACGCTATCTGATATAAGGAAGCTTGGCGGACTATACAGTCACGTGAGATAGGCGTATGAACTGAAGTACGCTCATTAAATCACCGTCGCTCCTGCATCAATTAATGTCTTTGTCCCCCTGCTGATTCAGGTGGATATTTGTGCCTCCTGCCCGTTGCTATCTACTGTTATGCCTGATGATTATCACTGATCCCTGTGGGGGCAAGGGTTTGGCAAAATTTGGAAACTGAAAACGAATATTCTGTATCGGTTCACTTTTGCAGTCATGCGCATCAATATCCAGTGATTTATCATTTGCTGCGCTGAATTCGAAACTATGCATCTGTTTAATATAGCAAGAGTGCGTATAAGTTGAACCTTTGTGATAAAATTGGGCGAATGTGACATATCGAGCACGTGTCATATACAAAAACAATGAAATACAGGACATTGAGAATAATCCCTGACAATGTCAAAGATGATACACCAGGTATTATTCTTCCTTACATAAAGCTAAGTATGACTTTTCATAGTTAACAATTAATTATAATAATATTGCGGAAAAAATGACAATATCCTGATCACGTCCGCTCTTAATGAAACACACACCAGATTTTGTGGTTTCATGTGAAAAGACTTCGTTCACATCTCAGTTTAATCTAGGTTTTGTTCAGGTGAGGCCTGGACTGGCGAAATCAAAAATGTATGTGGTAATTAGGAGCTAACGGATCTACCTTTACCTCCAAAGAAAACAATGATGGCCATCTTTGATTTATGCAATTTTGTTTTACTTTAAACCCTATCTGGCCTGGAGGAGTCATTTATGAGCCCCCTATCAAACTTTCTCCCCTATCTCCGGAACGACAAAATAATAAAAGCTGACCCTCCGTGACTATTTAGTTCATAACAGCGAAACAGCTCCCAAAAAGCCCAGGTCAGATAGGGTTAAATACTTTATTGTCTCTAACCGCTGATCCGAGCGATGCAAACGTGGTAGAGATGATCTACTGGGTGGATCTTTTCGGGGTGTCGGATCTGGCTTTTGAAAATGGTTTAATATATTTAAAGAAACTATCAATACTATTGAGAATACTCAGTCGAGAAAAATAGATAAAATTACGGTAGAGGCGCTCGTCGTGAAAATTCAATCGATAATGCATCTACTGGATAAGGTGTAAGATAACAATGTTCGCATCTACGATTGCTTAAACGGTTTGGTGGTCATATCAGATGACATCATTTTCTTCCAAAAATAATAACCGATCACTGCGAGATTGGATATAAATTATTGGTGACCTTGGCCCATAGCCACCGGAAAACTATTGTCAATTTCAACTGCGAAAACACTTTATAAAGATTATGGGATATGGTACCGGTAATTCTGAATATCGCACCAGCGATGCTTCGCCTTACTGTAGGGAATAAAATGTCATGATGATGGGGAAAAATCCCTACGAACCAAGATGGCATCCATAGCAACCACAGAGATATCACCAGTTATGTCCGCAATAACAGATTTTCAAGAGTTTAGAAGTATGCTGTATGCTGATTATGAATTTTGAAACTCTTGACGTGGCTCAATGCTTTCCCGAGTAACAGAAATGGTGCTCATACTTGATAAATGCCTGAAAACGGTATTTTCGCTCGCAGCTATATTTGACAATATCCCGATATCCTTTGATTCCACTGAATATCTAAGTAGTATAGTCTAAGCATCTAAACCCGTATTTTGCCGGGGGAGAAAACTCTTGCATCCGCCAGGGGGCGCTGTTGTGGTGATGATTTCGAGCTCGGTGGGATTCTAGATTAACCTGGGAAGGATGGGTAGTTCCATTTGGACCAATCAGCGGTCGAGAAAAAGAACCAATGAGCGGTCGAACAATCAGCCAATCGATAAGTACCGGGTTTTCCCCTGCCTCTGTGTCGGGGACTTGGGGGCTTTATAATGGATCCGTGTACTTTGCTGGAATGCATGTAGTGTATGTGGGGTAATGGAGGGTCCCCACGGTGTGCTTTCGACGTCGTCCGCGCGTTTATCCGGACGGCCTCGGCCATAGCTGTATGGCGTCAATGGACTGTGTTAACGGTAGAGGGTTTGGCCGTAAAAATTCACACTTCCCCGTGGATAAACTTCGTAAATTTTTCAGGCTCACATAATCACCTTCGCAGGAAGACACGTACAATGTGTTTAGAGACGTAGGCGAATTTATTTCAAAGTTAGCGAGCTTTTGACACCATGATGAGGTGAAATTCACCCTTTGAAACCAGGAAAATGAAGAAAAAAATATATATTTATCGAACCGTTGGCGATCTGATTTTTTTCAGGAAAATAGTATAACCTGCCAAGAGTTAAGTTTAAAGTAGTTTTAGACATCAACTCTCGAGTATTGAAAATTTAGGCGGCTTCGAACATCGCGAACAAACACAATTTTGTCTGTCTGGCCGAGACGGGCCGACGACTTGGGGTCCCCACGATGTGCTTTCAACGCTGTCCGCGCGTTTATCCGGACGGCCTCGGCCATAGCTGTATAGCGTCAATGGACTGTTCTGACAGTAGAGGGTTTGGCCGTAAAAAATTCACACTTCCCCGTGGTTAAACTTCGTAAATTTTTCAGGATCACATAATCACCTTCACAGGAAAACACGTACAATGTTTTAGAGACGTAGGCGAATTTATTTCAAAGATAGCGAGCTTTTGACACCATGATGAGGTGAAATTCGCCCTTTGAAACCAGTCAAATGACAAAAAAATATATATTTATCGACCCGTTGGCGATCTAATTTTTTTCAGGCAAATAGTATAACCTGCCAAGGGTTAAGTTTAAAGTAGTTTTAGATATCAACTCTCGTGTATTGCAAATTTTGGCGGCTTCGAACATCGCGAAGAAACACAATTTTGTCTGCCTGGCCGAGACGGGCCGACGACTTGGGGTCCCCACGGTGTGCTTTCGGCGCGGTCCGCGCCTACATACAGGTTCTTGTACATCCGGGGACTTCTATGGAGGTGTATAAAAAGTCGGGAGTTTCATGGCATTGCTTCATTCGATACCGGGATTTTCTACCTAGCTGACCTGCCTGCCTGACTAGTTCCTGCCTGCCTGAGCCTACCTGACCAGCATGAGACGACGTGAACGTTCAAGGTCTCCTCTGAGACGTGACAATGTGAGAGGAGAACAAGACTTCCCAGGGGATCCAGCTGTGCCTCCGGTTGACGCCTTGCCCGAAGACCACCCTGTGAGTGAGATTTATCGACGCCATTGGAACACCATCCGACGTTGTTTTCACCGTCATCGGCCTATTCAAGATATCTACAATTTTCGACTACAGGACCTCACGTATCTTCCTACCTATGCCGAGAACATTTTGACAGACCAAGTTACGGCATTCAAGTTGAATATGACATTCGGCTACATCTTACGGCACAAACAGACGGACCAGTTACGGTATTTCTATCCCAGCAATAATACCTATGTGTTTGACCAGCCGTTCACCATCACCAATCGTGCGTCACTGGAACCACTCATCGAGCAGATCACTACTTTGGATCCTTTAGAATGGGCGCGGTTGCAACGTCCCAACACGAAATAGACTGTGGAAATGGTCACCAACGTGACATTTTTCGTGACCAAATGGAGAGATCTTCCCATCGGTGCTGTTGTCATTCTACCACCTTGGCTGCTTCGTCGAAAAGGACTGCGTTAACGAGAGGCGCAAATGGGCCCTACAAAGACCAGAAATGTCTGTTTCGGTGTTTGGCGGTTCATTTGGACCAGTGTGATCACGAGAATTGGGATAGAAGGGCGACTATCTATTGGAAACAGTATTTAGAGGAACAAGACCTGGACGCGCGGCAGTTCCGGGGAGTCCCGTTCAAGTATTTGGATGTCGTGAAATCACTGTTCAACGTGAATATCTTTGTGTACCGTTTACTACGGGAGGAGGATACATTTGTGGCTGAATTGGTTCATTGCTCTTCCGAACGGTATGCATCCACCATGAAAGTCAATGTCTTCGACGACGGCGGGGTGAATCATTTTTCCCTGATCTACGATATGAGCCTGTACGCCCAGTCCTACAGTTGTACCCAATGTCATCGGGTGTTTGACCGTTCCAACAACCTACACTTCCACTAGAAGACTTTTGACAACACTGTGAAACGTAAATGTCCTGGTGGAGTATATCATAACACGCCTACTATTTTCGAGGAACTGGCTGATGAAGGGATTGTCATACCGGAAGAGCATCGTTATTTTCCATACCGGTCATGTTATGATTTCGAGGCGATTTTGGAGCCGATGGACGCCACGTCAGCCAAAACACAGTGGACACAGCGCCATATTCCTCTGAGTGTCAGCATTTCCACCAACGTGCCCGGCTATGACGCCTCGCCCGTCTGTTTCGTGTCCACCGGCGACTCCCATGACTTCATTACCCGGATGATGGTGTATTTAGAGGAAGTCAGTGCGGCTAGTACAGAATTATTGGCGTCCATGTTCCAGGACGTACTGGGCCTACTCGACGATCGGATGCCTACATTCGGTGTATCGTTCAGCGACGATGAAGAGTCGGAGACGGAGTCGGAGACCGAGGAGACGGATAACATTCAACCGCAGGATGTACCTTTACCTAAGCCATACGCGGAGAAATTGAAAACCCGCTTCCTGCAATACCTAGGCCAGTTACCCGTGCTCGGTTTCAAACTCTGGGCGATACGATCTCAACATGGTGAAGGAATTTCTCTACCCTTACTTGGCCCAGTCCAATTCCATCAAGTCCGTCATCAAAAAGACCAATAATCACATGGCCCTCACCACCACATCACTCCATTTCCTGGATGTACTCAACTACCTAGCTCCCAATTATAGTTATGATCAGTGGGTGAAGGCCTATGACTGTGCACAAACCAAAGGGAGGTTCCCTTACACCTATATGTCGACGCTCGACCGCTTGGAGAAAACACAGTTGCCACCCCGGGACGCTTTCTTTGACAATCTGAAGCAGGTGGAATGTTCGGAAGAAACGTACCGGGAACTACAGCAGGTATGGAACGACCAACATATGCTGACCTTGCGAGATTTCCTCATATGGTACAACAACTTAGATGTGGTCCCTTTCCTCGAAGCGGCCGAGAAAATGGTTCAACTGCTCCGGCATCAAATGCACGTCGACATATTCAAGGAGTGCTTGAGTTTACCGGGTCTCGCGCTTCGCCATCTCTTTCAAGATTGTCCTACATACTTCTCACTGATACAACAAAAAGACGAGAACATGTATGATTGTTTAAAGCAGAACATCGTCGGCGGGCTCAGCCTTATATTTCACCGCTACCACGAGAAAGACGTCACCACCCTTCCAAGTGGGAAACCCTGTGCCAAAAGCATTGGATTCGACGCCGATGCCCTGTATCTGTGGTCTCTCGCCCAACCCATGCCCCGCGGTCATTATACGCGCTGGTTGGCGGACGACCGACATTTCACACCTCAACGTACGCCGTACAAACATCTTGCTGACCAGTGGTTGGACTGGGAAGCCGATCGACGGGGAATTTATATACGACATCAAGCTAACGCCACAGAGAAGCGCATAGGAGATCGCCGACTCCCCGTCGATGGGTTTGCTATTATCCACAATAAGCCCACCGTATTCCAGTTTTATGGCTGTTACTGGCACGGCCACCAATGTCATTTCAGCGCTGGACGTTTCAACGAACGACGTGGGAAATCGGCAGAAGAACTACGGGCAGAAGTGGTGGAGAATGGAGATTACGTCAAAGAGTTGGGGTACCACCTCATCGAACTGTGGGAGTGTGAATTTCACACCATGTGCCAGGCCCTCCCACACTTACGCGACTTCCTTAAAGCGCGCGAGTACCCCCTCAGTCGCCGACCACTCCTGACCCTGCCACAGCTTTTCGACGCCGTTCGTTCCGGTGTCCTGTTCGAATTTTTGGAATGCGACCTCCATGTTCCCGACAATCTCAAGCCAAGATTCGCCCAGTGCCCGCCTATTTTCAAGAACACGCTGGTGAGTCGGGCTGACATTGGAGAGACCATGGGCGCCTATGCTGAGGAACAAGACGTACTTCAACAACCTCGTCGAATGTTGATTGGGAGCATATGGGGAGAGAAAATCTTGCTGGGTACCCCGCTACTACAGTGGTACACGAGCCACGGCCTCGAAGTGACGCGCGTGTACCAAGTGATACAGTATATACCCAACGCCTGTTTTGCGCGGAATGCCCATACCGTGACGTCTGCCCGTCGTCAAGGCGATCAAGATCCCAGTAAAGCCATCATCGGTGAATCGTGGAAGTTGACGGGCAATGGCTATTATAGCAAAACAGGGACCAACCAAGACAAGCATGTCAACGTCAATATCTGTACAACCAAACAAGCGCGCAAAAAGATCAACTCGCCCCTGTTTCGGTCCGTCGACGTCATCGATGATAATACGTATGAAATCAGTTCAGCCAAGAAGACCATTCGTTACAACTTACCGCTCCAAATTGGATGTATGGTATACCAGGTGGCCAAGCTGAGGATGCTCCAGTTTTTATATGATTTCATGTGTGTGTATTTCAATCCATCCGATTGGCAACTCACGGAGATGGACACGGACTCTGCCTATATGGCCGTCTCTAATGCGGATTGGGAGTCACTCGCCAAGCCTGAATTACGTGCGCAATATGAGGTGGAATGGGACCAGTGGCTACCCCGACGCGACCATTACCAGTACGACAAGCGGACTCCAGGCCTGTTTAAGTTAGAGTGGAGTGGAGATGCCATGATCGCCCTGTTGTCCAAAACATACTTCTGTTACGGTGGAGATGGAAACAACAAGTTTAGTTGCAAAGGAGTCAACCGGCGTGACCCGGCCATCGACAAAGCCCTCTACCTGGACGTGCTCAAAAGCCAGACCGGTGCGAGTGGCACTAACCGAGGTTTCCGGGTCGTCGACCACCAGATGCGAACGTACATCCAGAAACGAGATGCATTCATATTTTTCTACCCGAAACGGAAAGTCCTTCCCGATGGAGTCAGTACGACGTTCCTGGACTTGTGAATACTACATATATTGTCTTTGACGGTATACCCGGACTTCTGAACTCGAATTACTCTCTATACACATTACCCCATGAATTTGTCTAATTGTGAACTATACTTCATTCTTATGAATTAGTACTCCATATACAACAGTTCGATGAATTGGTCTGTGAACTATACTCCACTTTGACTTCTCTCTATGTACCTGTCCACCTAAAATCTTGTTTGCACCAGTCTTATATACTTGTTCACTTTACATACTTGTATATACATTCTTGTTCAAGTTACTTGTTCACGTTAATAAATATTCGAACTTCAGTTGGGTTTTCATGAAGATTTTATTGAACAACAACACCACAAGGGAAAAATTCGTACTACCCATGCTCCGGGCAGGTTATATCAAGGCCTATGTTTGTTTTTTGGGGTATTGATGGGTTACATTTGACCCCGAGCACAGAAGAGTTCTAATTTTTCCCTAGACCGTAGACGTATGGAATGCATGTACTAGAACATCCGGGACCTCTTCAACATCCGGGACCTTTTCAACATCCGGACCCTCTTCAACATCCGGCCTTCAACATCCGGGTTTTCGGCATTACCGGAAGTGCGCGGGTGAATTTCGGATTATCCTAGGCCACTGATTTGCTATTCATTGACTGAATCCCCACATCGAGCATTCATGCTTACACAGAAAACACACAAGACAGGGTTTTTTTTGGTGAGATCTCATTATGTTTTTTATTCACGAACAACAACAACGTGAGAACAACCACGTGAAAAACTGAAGCCCAGAACAGGGGGCTTGTACATTGAAAGAACTGAAGCCCAGAACAGAGGGGGCTTGTACATTGAAAGAATTCAAACCCAGAACGGGACTCGGCCTTGGGGTACTCGTCAAACATGTGGACGATAGTCTGCATGAAATGTCCCCGACATCGATGGTACAGGTAAAACAAGCAATATTGTCCGCATACACTACTGGTCAGACTTTGCAACGTTTTGGTATTCCAACACCACGTCTCTGTGCCTTGATCCATGAAGTCTGTTAAATCGGAATGGAGGGGTGGTAGGCCGTACGGGTCAAAGTATTCGCCCTGCTCTTCTGTCAAGTACACGGCCACACAGTGTTGACCGGGTCGATCCATCGGGTCTGTATTCAGGACGTAAGCAGCAGGATATACACGGTCTAATGGGAACACGTCTCGGGTGAACACTCCTTGAAAGACCATGCGTGTCCCTGGATCACTCTCTAGCACGGTGCGTATCTGGTCTGTATCCATGTTAGGTGGCAAAGTCACACAGGACGTTACGGCTTTTATCGATTTGAATAATGTTGTCAGACTCAGCGTAGCAAATCACATTCATGGTTTTCGGTAAAGATGTCCCGAAATGCAGTTCCAAGCGTAAGTTGCCTTTCTTGACGAGACTCAGTTGATGATCGTTGTCTAAGGTGGGAGTCAGATCGAAACAGAACAAGGTGTACCCTTTGCCGAAATCGTCTCGACTGATCATATTTCCCTCGTCTTGGTTGATTTGGCCAGCTGCTGTGAAGAGGTTCAGATAGCTCCGGATGTAATTGTCCTTTCCGAAATTAGGTTGTAAAGGCCGTGCCGGTACCTGTTGGCCATCCACGTGCAGGGCCACGAAATTGATGTTGAACGCTTTTAGGTTGAACGGATTCCTCGAGAGAATCCCATTATAACTGACGTTCTCCACACAGGCTAGGGTTTCACTTTGCGTACAAACAGACTTGCCTCTTGGATGACAATGTTATACTCGAGGTCCTCACTCGGGGCCATCAAGGCAAACGCGGCCTTTGCGCGCACTAGTCGTATTTTGACAGGTACTCCATTCAAGAGGTATCGGTCCTGCACGAATAAGTCCGCATGCAGACGTCCCATCATATCGACCGATTGACTCTCTGCTGTGAAATCCACTCTTTCCGTATAGCCGTCATTATCAGGACTCGCTTCCATCTTGCCTGGGGTATCTAGGTAGAACAACGGGGCTGTCAAATACGACTTTTTAGCGTCATGCCCGTAGGATAACTGTTTCGATGTAGGCTCTGTACGTGTTCGTTGAGGCGCTCACCAGTTTATCACTGAGGGCTATATCCACTTGCTGGAATAGCGTATGAAGCCAGAGATTCACTGGACCCACGGGTGCATCTGCTTTGAGGACAGACCCATCTTTATTGGTGATTTTAGCTTTCATATATAGGTACGTATGGGCTGAATCCAGGTAGGTCGTATCTGTGTTGGTGATGGTGAATTCAATGGGGCCTGTGGCTGTAATGCTGGAAAGGGGCAGATGTTCCACCCATTGACCCTCTTCGGCACTGGTCTGAGTAGGTGGGACGGTCCATAAATCAAATTCACTGTTAGTAGAAGGACACGACTCGGCGTGGATGAAAGCCATGTTTAAGAAAAGATATCCTGGGTCTTCGATGTGCGTCGTCGCTGGGTCGGTCGTCGACTGGTGCGTGGTCTCGGTGGTGCAGGTCTTTTATTCCCTACGGTGCGTTGTGCTTTGGCGACCAAGACGCCTCCTGCTTCTTTGCCTCGGCGTTTCAGTGCTTCTTTGGGTGCCGCACCGCCCAAGACATCACCTGCGACTTGCAGTCCACTACGTACCGCTTGTTTGCCGATAGATTTGACCCCAAGCGTCACCAAGGGGAGGAACGTATGACGATGCTCCCGAGTATGTTCCCCAGCCCATGTCCTCGTTGCATGCGTGTACCTGCAAAGACAGGAAAGCTACCCCCGGCCTGTTGGGTATAATAGTCCATATAACTGCGTGCATCGCACTCGTAAGGCACCTTCATTATGCAAAGTGAACCGCTCGGACTTGACGGAAATGAAGTGTCAGCACCACTTTCCCACGCTCGAATGCGATCGGTTGACCGGTGTCGTCTCTTATATCGATGACGATGGAGCTAATATCGATCTGACTGACGGGTAGATAAACGATGTTTTTGAAACTGTGGGTGACTTGAGCTCCATGCTTGCCTTTCACCGGGCAGATGCGCAGTAGAGTTGCGTTGCTGTCTCCGACAATGTGTGCATCGACCACGTCTGAGTAGATGTACAGGCCATACATACCACAACGCATGTCCATCGGGATGTGGCCTGTTTCGCTGGTGGGGCCAGCGTACCCCTGTAGATCGAAACCCAGCATTTGCTGTAGGGTATGACTGATTTCAACACTCACGTTGGGGCTGAGTGTGAGACTGGCCTTGTCGTTGTGTGCGTTGTAATCGAAGTCCACATGATTTTTGAAGGGGGAAGTTTTTATGGGTTGTGAAGTATTCGTGACGTCCCGTAGAGACTTATAATGCATCAGATTTCTAAGCCCACCCATGAACTCCTTGGGAGTATCGTATTGGCCTTCGGGTAGGGTGAGTCGGGTTTCTTGTCCTTCGTAGGTCACCTCGCACCACACTTCACCACCTCGCACGTTGTACCACGAGTAAGGGTATTGGATATCCACGAGTCCACATTCCCAGCGTCCAGGTAAATGCAACGGTTGCGGTAACTGGGTCACGTACTTGGTCAAGGTGTTCTCAGGAAACACATCAGCCGAGCTGTTACTGGGTAGGGTGAGGTAAAACATGACGACTGAGCTTTCCTGCTGCTGCTGTTGGTTTTAATACTTCTCCCAGCCCTTGGGCGGTACTCGTCGTGATGGTCGCGGTGACTTAAGTCTTGATGGTTGCAAGGGGTGGCGTGGTAAAAGGGGTGAAAAAGTAGGTGCCCGCCGTGGTGGTGTTTTGGGGGCGACTCCGGTTCCCACTCGTGGTGTGGTGAGAGTCGTCGTGCACGACTGGGCGATTGCATCCAGGCCCAGCGCTCGGGGTTCCCCACCAATTCCTGTGGTACATGCATGTCTTTCAAGTCTTGAGCAAATACCTCCCATCCTCGGGGATTCGTGTGCGACCTGCGTTGACGCATCAGGTCATTCACTAAATCCGTCATATGGGTACCGGGGACCACCTGATTCTGTACCAGTAGTTCACCTTTATCATTCCAAGTCATGTTAGGATTGTGTTTCATCCGTTGTAATACCAGGCCAGCTTGTTTCTTGAACGATGCAGGTACACTCTTCAGCACTTCGTCTTCGACCCACTGTGGGGCTGTGGGTGGTACCCCTGGTAATGAGGGCTGTTGGAGCGGTGCTGAGGTCGGTGGTGTGTCGCGTGGTGGTGGTGGTGCTGCTGGGGTAGAGAGGGTACCTGAGATACAACACATATCACGAATCGTTAGATTCTCGGTATGTGCTTTAGAATAGGTTAACCAGAGGACTATTCTGTGAAGTCATGTGACGCAGTCAGTATGTCGGCACCTCTTCCCACTTCCCTTATATGTGTTGTAATTGTATTGGTCCATGAACGTCACGTACCGCTGAAGTGTCTCATTGTACTGTTGTACTTTCTCACTGTCGCTTAACCCCGGTCGTTGTAAGATCTGACCCATCTCTTCATCGACGGTGTTTATCGTCTTCACCGTAGAAGGTACGGGGTACGGTGATTGGAGGTTTTGAAGGAGCCGAGGTTCGACGAGGACCATTTTTTTCGTGTGGTTCATTGTCGGCCGAAGAGTCCACCCAATACCGGACCCAACACGGAAGCGGCCAACGGTGCTAAGATGGCACCGAGAAAGCCGCCTTTCTGTAACACCTTTTTCTTGTGTGTTTGAGAGACTCGCTTCTGGACTAGGGTTCGCAGACCTGTCTTATGCCATTGATTACCCGGCTAGACTTTGACCACCCGATCCTTTGATCTCACGGGGTTCTCCCTATAAATACGAGAGACAGTCAAATCTGGTACCATTCACGTACTGACCATGACGGAGCATATAATACTGGCGTATCTCAGCTTGACCCCCGAGGTTTTCCTGCACGTTTATGCAGATAAGGTCGATATCATGGAGGAGGTGGGAGACATCTGTGATGCGGACCCTACACAACCGTGCCCGGCCCACATTCGTCTGTCCCGGGAGGGCTGGACCAAATTCAAACGGGTGTTGTCTGGTGAACTGGACGGCGACCTCATCCACTTGTGTCACGATGTGTACATCCGACGCGGCCCTTTCTTTGCTCAATTGGCTCGGCTAGATGGGGGTACAGTGCATTTTACCCTTCACCCTGATCTATGGTCTGCATTGGAAGATGCCGTGATAGATGTGGATCAAGTGCTTATCAAGCGGTCATCAGACGAGTTGGACTGGTCATTTACCATGGACACTGTGGAAGCCAACGAAGAAAATCAGAAAGAAACTCCGGCCCAAGATATACCCGTTATAAATAAACGATAGAGCCAGGGTCCATCATCATTTGTCACCATGAAGCGCTGGGAGAAGGTGTTGGATAACTTATACTACAGTCCCGACAGTCCGGCGGCCTATAGTGCATTGTCGGCTCTCTATCGATCGGCCAAACCCCAGGGGATACAACGTGCCCAAGTCCGAGATTGGTTAAGAAAACAAGACACCTATACCTTACATCGATCTGTCCGTCGCCATTTTCTACGGAACCGGGTCATCGTGGGAGGAATAGATGCCCAGTGGCAAGCGCCTTTGCCAAACACAACGATGGGAATCGGTATATCTTGACGTGCATCGATATCCTATCGAAGTATGCGTGGGTGGTATCCATCCGGACGAAAACGGGGGCGAATCTCATAGCGGCGTTCAAAGACATCTTCCAGACCGGGGCAAACCTTTGTATTTGCAAACCGACGAAGGCACGGAATTCCTCAACAGACCGTTCCAACAGTTTCTGAAAGCCCAGACGATGTTTTTCTTCCATACGTACAACGAGACCAAGGCTTCCGTGGTGGAAAGGTTCAACAGGACATTCAAAGGCCGCATGTATAAATATTTCACCTATAAGAATACAAGGCGGTACATCGATGTTCTCCCGAAACTTGTGAGTGGTTACAATCGAGCCTATCACCGGAGTATAAAGAGAGCCCCCATTACCGTGACCCAACGCAATGAAGCCCAAGTCCGGCGTGTCTTGTACCCCAGGCAATCGCAGCGAACGGCGAAGGCGGTGTATAAGGTCGGGGACCCTGTACGGATCAGTAAAGTCAAAGGTCAATTTGAGAAAAGTTACTTGCCCAACTGGAGCGATGAGCACTTCCTGATTAAACGGCGCCTACCCCAACAGCAGCGAGTCTATGAACTGGAAGATCTTCAAGGGGAACCGTTGCTAGGGACGTTTTACGAGACGGAATTACAGCCTGTCGTAAAAACACAGCAAGACTACTACACCGGTGGAGCAGATTTTGAAAACGGAACGTCGACGTGGCAAACTGTTTCATTTCGTCAAATGGCAAGGCTGGCCCAGTTCCTTCAATTCCTGGGTCGCTGCCAACCAGGTGAAACGACTATAATGCCAGACACCACTGCCGTCATCCTTCATTCCACGTCCGACCACAGTGCTATGGACAAACAGCAGCTGCCTCTGAACACAGCGTCTCCCAAAACGCGCAAAGCGCAAGTGGGCTTTGTGGTGATACTGCTAACCCTGCTGAGTGTGTTGTACGGAGGTGTGTTTTACGACGTAGCCTATGTCAGCACGTAACTTAACCAACTGAGAACACCAGCCATCAGTGAAACCGGTCTACAGATAGCACCAGTCAGCCCCGTATCGAGCCCAGTCACCACCACACCCGGTGTACAAGCCCCATCGAGCTCCATACCAAGCTCCACACCTACACCAAGTACACCCAATACATCAGAAAACCCACCGGATTTCATCCCTCACACTGAACAGACAACGACGACCGACGTTGTACCCACCACCATCATCACTCGCAGTGAACAGACAACGACGACCGACGTTGTACCCACCACCACCACTCCAGTTCACTCGTACCAAATTTACAAGAGCGGGTTACCACGACAGCGCATACAGCTCGAACCATGGACCCTCGGTGGCAGCATCCCTTCACTTGCGTCATCGCAGGACCGACGGGCTCCGGCAAAACCCACTTCGTCAGGAAGCTCCTTCAACACGCCGACAGCATGATCACCCCACCCATTGCCCGAGTCGTGTGGTGTTACGGAGAATGGCAGGCAGCGTATGCAGCAATGCCCTACATCACGTTCGTGGAAGCCCTACCCAACCTGGCCGATTTGGAACCCGACACCTTGGTGGTTCTGGTTGATCTCATGGCGGAGACGGATGCGCGGGTCACCCAACTCTTTACCAAAGGCAGCCATCATCGACGGCTCAGCATCATCTACATTGTGCAGAATCTGTTCAGTAAAAACAAAGAACATCGGAACATCAGCTTAAATGGCCACTACCTGGTGGTCTTCAAAAACCTGAGAGATACCACTCAACTGCTGCACCTGGCGAGACAGATGTATCCCGGCCGCACACCGTTTGTGTTGGAAACCTTTAAAGATGCCACAACCCCTCAGCACGGGTATATGCTCTTCGACCTCAAGCAAGCCACCCCCGACTACCTTCGACTACGGACCGGCATCTTTCCCGGAGAGACCCACCACGTGTACATGCAAAAATAATGTAAACACATCCACAGTGGCGCCCCCAGCTGGGGTGTGTGTGTTTGATGATGGGGATAATAAAAAGAATTAATACCACAGCATGGTTGACTTTGTCTCTGTTCTCTGAAGTAGACAAAAAGAGCAGAGTTGTGGGTTCTAGCATTAGTTGTACATGATGCCTGCGCGAGTACGGAAGCACGCTCCGACGCTCCGTGTATTGAAGACGGCCCCACCCGAGTTGTTTCGAATCATTGTACTCGGTGCGGACCCTGACCTTGTACGTTGTCTGTGCGAGATCGGGTACAACCTGTTAAAAGGCAACGTACCACTGACTCCGGCTCAGAAGACCAAGTTGGCCAAGCATAAGACAGGTCTCCGAACCCTACTCCAGAAGCGGGTCCCTCAAACACAAAAGAAAAAGGTGTTACAGAAAGGCGGCTTTCTCGGGGCCATCTTAGCACCGTTGGCCGCTTCCGTGTTGGGTCCAGTATTGGGTGGACTCTTCGGCCGACAATGAACCACACGAAAAAAATGGTCCTCGTCGAACCACGGTTCCTTCAAAACCTCCAATCGCCCTACCCTGTCCCACCTACGGTGAAGACCATAAACACCCTCGATGGAGAGATGCAACAGATCTTACAGAGACCGGGGTTAAGCGACAGTGAGAAAGTACAACGATACAATGAGACGCTTCAACGGTACATGACGTTCATGGACCAATACAAAACCCTCTCTACCCCAGCACCACCACCACCACCACGTGACACACTGCCTACCTCAGCACCGCTCCAACAGCTGCCATTACCAGGGGTACCACCCACAGCCCCACAGTGGGTCGAAGACGAGGTGCTGAAGAGTGTACCTGCATCGTTCAAGAAACAAGCTGGCCTGGTATTACAACGGATGAAACACAATCCTAACATGACCTGGAATGATAAAGGCGAACTCGTGGTACAGAATCAGGTGGTCCCCAGGACCCACATGACGGATTTAGTGAATGACCTGATGCGTCAACGCAGGTCGCACACGGATCCTCGAGGATGGGAGGTCTTCGCCCAAGGCTTGAAAGACATGCATGTACCACAGGAATTGGTGGGGAACCCCCACCACTGGGCCTTTATGCAGCCGACCCAGCAATCGCCGAGTGACCCACTACCTTCTTGGGAAGCCGAATGGGAACCGGAGTCACCCCCCAAAACACCACCACCACAACGGGCATCTTCTTTTCAGACCTTTAAAAAACCATCCTTGATCAGGACACCCCACATCTCCAGAGCAATGACACGTAGCAAGTCACCGCGACGAACACGACGCCGGACACAACCGCCCAAGGCCTGGAACACCTATTAAAACCAACAGCAACAGCAGGACAGCTCAGTCGCCATGTTTTACCTCACCCTACCCAGTAACAGTTCGCTGGATGTGTTTCCTGACAACACCTTGGCCAAGTACGTCACCCAGTTACCGCAACCGTTGCCTTTACCTGGACGATGGGAATGTGGCCTCGTGGATATCCAATACCCTTACTCGTGGTACAACGTGCGAGCCAATGAAGTGTGGTACGAGGTGACCTACGAAGGCAAAATCACCCGACTCTCCCTCTCCGAAGGCCAATACGATACCCCCAAGGAGTTCATGCAGGGGCTGACAAGACTGTTGCATTATAAGGCTCTACGGGAGGTCACGAATGTTTCAAAACCCATCAAATCCTTTCCCTTCAAGAATCACGTGGACTTCGATTACAACGCACACAACGGCAAGGCACAGATCCTCCTCACCGCCAACGTGAGTGTCGTACTGAGTCCTATCCTACAGCAAATGCTGGGTCTCGCTCACGCGACCTACACGGGTCCATCCGAGGACCATGGCCAGACCCCGATGGATATGAAGTCGGGTATGTACGGACTCTACGTCTACTCGGACGTAGTCGACAACAACATCGTGTGCGATATCAACACACCTCTGTTACGGGTGGTCCACATTAAAAAGACGTATGGAGATCAAGTCACCCACAGTTTTACTCACATGCTCTACCTACCCGTACGACAAACCGACATCAACACTATCACGGTGGATATAAGAGATGACACGGGACGACCGGTGGCATTCGAACGAGGAAAAGTGGTGCTGACACTTCATTTTCGACGTGCTCCCCATTTTGTATAATCAAGGTCCCTTACGAGTGCGATGCACGCAGCTATATGGACTATTATGCCCAACAGGCCGGGGGTGGCCTTCCCGTCTTTAGTGGTGCACGCATGCAACGAGGACTTGAGCTGGGGAACATACTCGGGAGCATCGTCAATACGTTCCTGCCTTTGGTGACGCGTGGGGTGAAAGCGATCGGCAAACAAGGGGTACGCAGTGGACTGCAAGTGACCGGTGATGTCTTGGGGGGTACGGCATCCAAAGAAGCCTTGAAACGGCGGGCCAAAGAAGCGGGAGGCGTCCTGGTCGCCAAAGCACAACGCACCGTAGGGAATAAAAGACCTGCACCACGACACCGCGCACCAGTCGACGACCGACCCAGCGACGACGCACATCGAAGACCCAGGATATCTTTTCCTAAACATGTCCTTGATCCACTCAGAGTCCTGCCCCTCCACCAACAGTGAATTTGATTTGTGGACCGTCCCGACCACACAGACCAGTGCCGAACAAGGATTATGGGTGGAGCATCTCCCGCTCTCCAGCATCAACGAAACAGGGCCCATCGAGTTCACCATCAGTAATGCGGATACGGCCTATGTGGATTTAGCCCATACATAATTGTATGTAAAAGCCAAGATCGTCAATGGGGATGGCTCCAGAATCATCCAAGCTGCAACGGTGGGCCCGACGAATCTCTGGCTGCACTCGATGTTTCAACAGGTGGATATATTTCTCAGCGACAAACTCATCAGTGACTCGACCAACACGTACCCCTATCGAGCCTACATCGAGACACTCTTGTCGCATGGACGAGAGGCTAAAAAATCTCAACTGACAGCCGCTTTATTCTACCAGGACACAGCCGAGCACATGGACACGGTGGACAATGAAGGATATAACAAACGGAAGGCTTTCACTGCGAACGGCGCCTCGATGGATCTCATGGGTCGATTACACGCAGACATGTTCATGCAAGACCGGTACCTCTTGAACAAGATCCCCATCAAAATCCGACTGATACGGGCGCCTCCGACCTTCGCCTTGATGGCCACTAACGTAGACGGGCATGCAGCCGACTATAATATTGTCATCCAAGACGCAGTCCTGTACGTCCGAAAAGTGAAACCGAATCCAGCCGTTCAATTGGGACACATGAAAGCCTTGGAAACAAAACCAGCCCAGTACCCTATCCGACGTGTGCAAACCAAAGTGTTCTCTGTGCCTGCTGTAAATATGAGCGCCAACAAAGAAAACCTGTTCCTGGGGGAACTACCCAAGCGATTGATCCTGGCCTGTGTGGAAAATACCAGTTTCAGCGGAGCCTACCCAGAGAACCCGTTTGACTTTAAACATTTCGGCATCAATTTTGTGGCCCTGCATGTGGATGGACAACAGGTCCCAGCCACGTCCTTAACACCGAACTTTGGGCGCAGGAATTTCATTCGAGCCTATCAGAGCCTGTTTACAGCCACCGGTCAAATCAACCAGGACGAAGGGAATATGATCAGTCGGGAGAACTACGCGAACGGATACACGTTGTTCTGTTTCGATCTGACCCCCACCTTAGAGAACGACCATCAGCTGGCCCTCGCCAAGCAAGGCAATTTACGGTTGGAAATCCACTTTCAACGAGCCCTCGGGACCACCGTCAATGTGATCTGCTACGCCGAGTTTGACAACATCATTCAAGTGGACAAGGCGCGCAACGTCCTGTGTGACTTCTCCACCTAACATGGATACAGACCAGATAACCACCGTGCTGGAGAATGACCCAGAGACACGTATGGTCTTTCAAGGGGTGTTCGCTCGAGATGTGTTCCCATTAGACCGTATGTATCCTGCTGCTTACGTTCTCAACACGGACCCGATGGATCGGCCCGGTGAACATTGGGTGGGCGTGTACTTGACAGAACAGCAGGGCGAATACTTTGACCCGTACGGCCTGCCACCCCTCCATCCCGATTTAACAGACTTCATGGATCAAGGCACAGAGACGTGGTGTTGGAACAGTCAAACGTTGCAAAGCCTGACCAGTAGCGTGTGCGGACAATATTGCTTGTTTTACCTGTACCATCGATGCCGGGGCAGAACCTTATCTACCATCGTACAGATGTTTGACGAGTACCCCAAGGCCGAGGACCGCGATGTACTCGTATATGACTGGGCCGCCCATCATTGCAATGTACAAGCCCCGTTCTGGGCTTAAGTTCTTTCAATGTACAAGCCCCCTGTTCTGGGCTTAAGTTTACAAGCCCCCTGTTCTGGGCTTCAGTTCTTTCAATGTACAAGCCCCCTGTTCTGGTCTTCAGTTTTCACGTGGTTGTTCTCACGTTGTTGTTGTTACTGAATAAAAAAATGAGATCTCACCAAAAAACCCTGTCTTGTGTGTTTTCTATATGAGCATAATGCATGAAACTGGCTTTGAACACCGTATTAGCCAATCAGTGGCCTAGAATGGGGCCAAAGGTAACCCATCCATGTCCAGAAAACATTACCCGGGTGTACAAGAACCCGGATGTAGGCGCGGACGTCGGCGAAAGCATCCCAGTACCCGGATGTAGGCGCAGACGTGAGCGAAATTCTAGTACCCGTCCATTGGTTCTTTTATCGATCGCTCATTGGCTCTTTTTGTCGACCGTTGATTGGTCCAAATGTACCTGCCCATCCTTGCCAGGTTAATTTACAATCCCCTTTTGGGGTTCAAGCTCTGTATATCGATGCCGCAACATTGTTGCCGAACATTGCCGAAAAGGAGACCTTTTGACCTGGATGTGACCTTTGCCGCAACATTGTTGCCGAATCTTGCCGAAAGGGAGACTTTTTGACCTGGATGTGACCTTTGACCTTTTGACCCGACATTCATCCGCGCACTTCCGGTGATGCCGCGTACTTCCGGATAACCCGCGCGCACGCGCTGCGGCCGGGGCGGGGCGGGGCCGGCCCGGGCCGGGGAAACCCGGATGTTGAACATCCGGACCCTACGTCTAAGGGGAAAATTGGAACTCTTTGTGTTCGAAGGTAGTTTTAGTGAAACCCGGAAGTGACGTCTGTGCGCAGAGCCCACACCACCCAACCACAACCATGGACCCATAGTGGTGGGTTAAAACACACCCCACGCATCCCCCAACATGCCTGCTTTCTATACTACGACCAGACTTCGCATGCGCAGACTCTTGAACACGGACGAACCATGAGTCCAGTCGGATGCTGCTTCACAAGAGCTTCAAAATAAGACCTCATACGACTCCATCGGACCCATAGTGACCCATGTCGGCGCCAAAATGTCTATTTCCATACACTTTCTCTACTGTGCATGCGCAGAATGACGTCAGTTTTACGTCACATCCACCCCGTGGGATGCTCCTCCACGAGAGCTTCAAAATAAGACCTCATACGACACCATAGGATCATTAGGGGCTCACCTAGACCCCAAAACGTCCATCCCGTATGGGCCTATACCCCATAGCCATGCAGTATAGGCCTGTGGGCTTACCCAGGCCTCGGTGAACTTTTTCCAAAAATTTCACAGTTTCGCTTCGAAACCCTTCCCATCGTGTTCTAAATGACGAGACGTGAAAAACAAATCCAAACAACCCATATCACAATGAACGTGTGTGAATTTCCCAGGTTGAACCTATACCCCCATATAGCCAGTATGGGACTATATGGGCTATATGGTACTTTTCCAAAAATTTCACCGTTGCACTCCGAGACCCTTCCCATCGTGTTCTAAATGACGAGACGTGAAAAACAAATCCAAACAACCCATATCACAATGAACGTGTGTGAATTTCCCAGGTTGAACCTATACCCCTATATATACAGTATGGAGCTATATGAGCCTATATACAGACCTCGGTGACTTTTGCCCAAAATTTCACCGATTCGCTCCGGGACCCCTCCCATTGTGTTTTTCTCGGCGAGACGAGAAAAACGAGACCCCACAACCCATAGTAACACCCACAAAAAAAATTAACCACCCGTCCCCCCATATAGCCAGTATGAGCCTGTATGCAGACCTCGGTGACTTTTCCCAAGAATTTCACCGATTCGATCCGGGACCCCTCCCATTGTGTTTTTTTCGGCGAGACGAGAAAAACGAGACCCCACAACCCATAGTAACACCCACAAAAAAAATTTGACCACCCCTCCCCCCATATAGCCAGTATGAGCCTATATACAGACCTCGGTGACTTTTCCCAAAAATTTCACGGATTCGCTCCCATTGTGTTTTTCTCGGCGAGACGAGAAAAACGAGACCCCACAACCCATAGTAAAGCAAACGAAAAAAATTGACCATCCCCATACCCCATACAGGCATTTCCCCTTATATTGTATAATACAGACCCCTATTGTAGGGGTAAAGTCCGTGTTCCGCTTTTTATATTTTCGGAAAAAAAATCCTAATTTTACATGCACCCACTCCATTGACTTGATAGGCAGGCCCCGATAAGCCCGGGGACCGATATTAGCCCTTTTGGCTAGAGTTGATAGGGGTTTTCCCCTATTTTAGGGGTAAAGTCCGTGTTTCGCTTTTTATATTTTCGGGCAAAAATCCTAATTTTACATGCACCCACCCATGACTGAATGGCCCTCGAGGAGCGCTTCACTTTGACACCTCACTCGACCCATTCGGTCCACTAGGGACCCACCCCGGTCACAAAACGTCTATTCCCATACTCCTTTTTAGGCATTCCCCGTATACATTAACATAGGAAGTCACTTGATTGACATGGGACTACTTTCTGTCCGCGGAAGTGACGGCATCACCACCAGGCCGCGGAAGAATACAAAGGTTAAAGGTTGCCGGAACTACTTTTGACCTCCACGTGACCTTGAGCTGATGGCGCCCCCTGGCGCCACAGCGCCACAGAGGTGAAAGACTATGTGGCGCCCCCTATACTTTAACCTGGAAAAAAGGGGCACCAAGAGTTACCTCCCTGGAAAAGTTGGTTCGAAATCAACTTTCCCTACTACTTATGTATTTGCTATTCCTGTCTAGGAATGAACTGTTTATACACATGCTGTTGAAGGTGTTCTCCAGTTTGCCAGGTTTACTATTTTTCATTAACCATCATTATTATTTAAAGGGAACGTAAACTCTGGTGAACGTGCGTGGCTAGTCAAAAGCTTTTTTCTCATAGAATCCAAATCGTGTATCAGATATTTTTTTACATTTTTTTTAAAGCAGTACTAAACGTTTTAACTTCGCTACACTGGAACAACATAGAGGCCACCATGTTTGAAGAATCGTGACGTCAGCGTACACTAGTTCTTCTGCCTCTGGAGGTAAAAACGCGTCAATTGGCAGAGGTGCAGTATTCGAGACCGTAGCTTACAAACATGAACGAGGATGATAGTCCGACGTGTCGGGATTACCTAACCTGGCACCTTGTGACAGCCAAATGCAGAGCAGCCCGGCATGGTAGAATATCTGACAGAATCAGGCTGTATTCTACAACGAAACTAATCTATATAACTTTGCATCTGTCAGTCGGGGAACGGAGAGGTGCATAAAAACGACCGTGTGCGGTCATGTTATCTCAGCGCAGAGAATGTCCGATGACGTAGGAGATTATCGGCACAACTGAACACTACGCTTTCCCATTGGTTAAAAATCGTGCCCAAAATAAACATGGCGGCGCCCTCAAGAAATTGCAAATCACAGTATTTTTTATGTTTGCGTCTTTCTCATTCATTGAGAAAAAAATGGGAAGAAATCTTTGTCACGATTTTTTTAATCGATAGGGACTCTTGTATAATTCCCGCGATGTTTTACCACAGAGTTTACGTTCCCTTTAAATGCACTTAGGCGGGGGAAAAGCTTGGTTTGTTTCTATTTCTACGCCGACGTCTAAAGCCTATCAAAGAAAATGTTTTGTTTCTGTTTATTGTTGGATTTTTTGGAGGAGGGGGGGGGAGCTATATCAGCTTTAGCTGGAACGGAATGTAATACAGATGAAAATGTGAAATTAAAATAAAACATTGAGTTGATGGGCCGCGAAATCCGTATGTGAAGCGGCCCCTAAACTACAATTTCAATCTATCAATCGGAACCTGGGGTTGAGGTAGCGTAGCTCCAGCTTTCTCCAGCTCTGTCCACTACGACGGACAATTTTTGATAGAGATGGCGTCGATCCACGACATTGTAGAGAAGAGAGCATTAGAAAACTAGAGCTGGGGAAAAGGGGGACGGAGGGTGGAACTATAACTTCCCACACTATATTTGGATGAAAAAAATATATACCGGTAACCACGCAATTTCATTGACTATTTCTTTGACGTCAAAGGGACGTCATTTTCGCGGGGGATATTTTCTGCGCTCTCAACCATTGAATATGATAGCGAATCATTATTTTAGACAATGTCTGTATTCCAGTCATCAGTTCAGTCAGTCAGTCGTTGACATGTCCCGAGGCCTACATTGGGGGCGTGTGCCGGTCAAAACAATAACCAAGATCCTTGAAGATCGATTTTTAAAATATAAACAACTTCGAGCACAGCAGGTTACCACCCGCAGTTTTCACTCAACATATCGAAAAGGACCAGGCAAATCACTTCAAAATGAGATTTGATTGAGTTCGCGCAGAGGCGTAATCAGTAGCACGCGAATCAACCCTGTTAAACGAGTACTTATTTAATTTAAATAAGTTCCTACATTGTGACGATTATAACTATTGTGACAAGTCAATCTACAAATGCTTTGCATTAAAGCGAACCTTTTCTTAGAAGGAGATTAAACGCTAAATCATCGCTTGTAACTCATGGGTTTGTAAGATAAAATGGTGTATAGTCAGATTTCTTTATTTTTATTCATTTATCAGGTAGACTTAAATTGAACATGCATGTTCGACTAACTGATTGGTATGGTGAATTCCCACCGTCATATGATTTCTTCGGGGTTTTCTTTATTTTCTTTCGTTTTAATATTCACGTCAATGTAGCTGAGTATAAGCACGTGACAGTTTAATCAGCGATGTCCTAGCACATCTCCCTCTTCACAACACGAGTCCACATAGTACAACATTGCTCTCCGCTGGAACACATATCTCGCAGATTGCACAAAACACGGTGCGAAATATTGTCTACATTTTAGTGTCTACGAGTAAACTACGTCATTATGTGTAAATAACTTACTTTATTGTAAGACAGTCCTCGAGGAAATATATGAACGAATATCGTGCTGGGTTGAGATGTACAATCCGCGATACCACGCCGTCAATAAAACGATTTCTTAGTAGAAACAGTAAAAAACTTGTCTGACATGGATTAACTCCACAGTTTCACAATCCTGACTATGTACGCCTCCGTTCTAAGTCTGTCTCCAGTATAGGTGTTATAAGAGCGATTTCTACTGCACAACATCTAGTTTAATACACTTTCTCGTCTGTTTTACGGCTTCTCAATATCTTAATTAGGTGTAGTGCGTGAGACTGGACAAAGCACGTCAGCTATACATCGACCTGCCAGACCTGAGAAGGTAAGAACACAGGTAAATGTGCAATTATTGTCTGGTAATTTAAATCGAATCGCATTTATCATTTGTTCAGTTTGTTTCAAAATAGGGTTGTATTGTTGATTAATACATTAGATGTTAAAAAAATACATATCAGTCATCTGTTTGATAACAGAAACATTATATTATTCGTGGACGACTGTAACTGAATTCATGCTGCTATATAAGATAACGATTCATGCTCCTGCATATATCGAGCAATCGGACAAATTAGTTCCAATTGCTCAGTTCATTTATCAGATATTTTGTATGATCTTCAGTTATTATCGCATTATATAGCCTATTTTCTGAAGAGTCCCATGTTCAATGAGATGGCAGTTTCTCTGATGTACTGCTTTCCGGATTTAGAATAAGGCTACAGAAAGGGTACATCGCAAACATTGTTTCTTCATAAAACGTACGATATTGAAATACGATGGAATTTCCAGGCATTCTCTGCAGATGTAGGACTTCCCCCATTATGCGCTATTTCAATGTGGATGGTTGTATGGTTTTGCGCCCGTAACAGTACACCCCATATTTCATTTCTTCCGATTCCAACATCAGTTCTGGTGGACATAAACGGCTTGCGTATGGCCTATGCATCTTTCATCTGATAATCTTTGCCAGACAAACAGTCCATTGTAACCAGTTAAACGCAGAATGGATGGATGGATGTACTTGGGCACCCCATCGCATCGCGATGGGCACTGGTCGTGCGAACACGCCGTGCAACTCGTTTCTCCCAACCTGCCCTACACATGATCCCTCTTATCAGTGTCACATGTGTACTCCCCACATTCTTATTAAACAATATACCTTCTTCAAACTCATCAACACGACTCTATACTCTTCTTTTTCCATACCTGCAGAAATATCACCTAACATTTCCTTCTGTCAAGCCCACTCATTCTCTCTTATCGGATCGATTCTGGTCGTAACTCCTACCACGGTCATACAAGTAAATCTCTCGATAGCCATTCACTCCCTCCCCCACGTTCTCCATCCAAACATTCAGTACAATACCACTGAGACTCCCCCGTCGAATTATCTCTCCGCACGACTTTCTTCAGTAGCTTTCCACTACCCCAATTCCCTAGTAATCCTCACCTTTGTCTCCTATATATTCAAGTATCCTATTGTTCGCTCTCCTCGTCAGCTTGCCACTGTTCAACTATTTCCCACAGTAATCCTTCACATTGCACCCAGTGTAAGGGACCATGCAAAATTTATCGAGGGGGTAGGACCGGTGCAACAAGGAAAATCAGCTAAAAAAATCCTTGGTCACCCTTATCTTCGAACCAAAAAAAACTATGGGTCCTATATGGATCTTGGGTAAAAAAAATTCTGGTCCTATCTATGTTGTGACCTACATGTACCCGGATTTGGTGAGCCGCATCTGTAAACACCACCCCCTAACCAATATGTGATATGCATATATACTTTTGCACATTTTTATAAGTATGGAACAGTGGTCCTTCACACTAGCCGGCATTTCCGCAAGCCTGCCTACTGAACGTCAAATACTCAGGCTATGAAATGTGCATAATTAGGCTCACACATGATCTCACGCTGTTCTCGTTTCGCGGGCCTAGAATGTTTGTCTTTCGCGTGTGTGGCTACTGGGCAATAATCTAGTGACCGTTTGACGAGTGCCAATGCTGTCTAATCTACTGTTACACACTTTTACTTCATGAACTTCTGGTGATGCTAAAACGTTACATTCTTGCACCATATCAACATCTGGTAAACTTCTGCTCAATCATGTCAATACACTCTGGTGGATAGGTGGCTATATGACTCTCAGGACATCGCATTGTATCCTTTTCAATTCCCCCCTCCCCCCATCGAATATCATTCGGGTAAAAAAATATGTGTGAACATCTTACTTCCCCTTTCTTGCTTATTCACACTGGATGCTTTTCCCATTGCTCTGGTATGCAAATACACTGAAACCAGTATAATCCGACAGTGCTCTGGACCAACATTTTGTGTTGGTTTTGACAGGGTTCTGGTTTACAGAGGTTTAAATCAATGGTAAACTGCCCATCGGTACCAAGACAAATGTCAATATATGAAGGTTTGTCAGTTTATTCAGGTGTCGGTTTAGGCAGGTTTCACTATAAAACCTTTCTGAGTCAAATGTACATGCACACCATGTCTTCTAGCTCAATGAAATCAACTTTGTTACGTGCTAAATGTACATGATTTTCCATTGAAATTATTTGTTGATATTATATAGCTGTGCCGAAACTTGTAGAGTGCATTGTATTTGACATGCTAGTTGTTCAGTGAAAAAAGGGTCTTTGTTTCAGTGGTTTCATGTTGTCAAGCATACACACTGTAGTCCACAGATACCAGACTGATATTTAATGTTGATAATATAGAGTATTTTATTCACTATCCGAAGTGTCCTGTTCTTATGTATGCACCTCCCCCTCCAATAGGAAACCCGCCTGAGCAAAATTTTGTTGTTGTGCAAATAACACCAAGCTTGAATGACACATATGGTCATCACCTAGAAGCCCATTAATGATACATGTACATGTCTCTGATACCATTCAACTGTTCAAGATGAAAGTTGGTGTATCATCCGATCGATACATCAAGAGACTTTTCAATAAATTACCAAGCCGGCTTTTCTGATTGGGCGGAATTAAGCCTTGGTGGTCATCTTTAATGTATGCACTCATTAATGATACATGTACATTTCTCTGATACCATTCAACTTTTCAATATGAAAGTTGGTGCATCATCGATACATCAAGGGACTTTCAATAAATTAGCAAATTGGTTTTTCTGAGTGGATGGAAACCTTGGTAGCCATCTTTTATTAATGATACATGTACATATCTCTGATGCCATTCAGCTGTTCAATATGAAAGTTGGTGCATCATCGATACCGGTACATCAAGAGACTTTCAATAAATTACCAAGCCGGCTTTTCTGATTGGGCGGAAGCCTTGGTGGCCATCTTTAATTTATGCAAAATCATTAATGATACATATCTCCAATACCATTCAACTGTTCATTTTGAAATCTCATTACCAACATATCTCAAGAATGACATCCCTGGGCACACCATATGGCCATGACCCAAAAGCCTATCGAATCAGGACCCAGAGCCGAGGGGTTTTCAGATGCGCAGCTTCGTATTTTTTTTTTTTTTTTGAAAAAAAAACTCTTGGTCCTATGGATAGTCACGTAAAAAAAAATTAATGTCCTACATAAAATAACGAGAAAAAAAGTCCGGGTCTCCCCACTGTTTGCACCGGTCCTACCCCATCAATAAATTTTGCACGGTCCCTAAAGTCTTATCACATTAACCTCCTACTGCAATCCTACCTCACCCAACCCCTCTATATCCCCCCTAATGGTCCACACATCCTGCACAAAAATGGATAAGATACGGGTCTCTGCCTTATCCAGAATATAACCATCAAGCTCCCCCCCCAACACGTCTGACAAGGCTGCCTCCGTCATCCTCACTTATCCTTTCCCATCTTGTGTGAAACCACCAACTAACCCTTCAACTCAGCCCTCCGTGCCCTGTACCTTTCATAATATAACAAGACATGTTTCATATCCCCCACCCGCCCCCTCCCCGCCATTTCCCACCTATCATTACGGCAATTGTTTTCCCACCATCCCCAGTGGGACTGATCTCGATCAATCCCATTTACTTCTACATTGTTACGGACTGTTTTCCAATCAGTGTCCTGATTCATCACCTTCTTAAACTGGTTTCTACTGATGTTTTCCCCTCCTTGAACCCTCAGTTCCATTTCCATCATAACCCAGTTATGATCACTATTCCAATGAAGTAGGCTCTCATTTGCAAATTTCCTGGTAATGAGTGAGTCAGTCAGTCAGTGAGTCCATCCGAATCCTTTCTCCAGCAAAATAAGGAAAACCGTTGACATTAGAACCTTGATTTTTGGCATGAACGTGCATTAGGGGGCTGTTACCAGCAATTTCTGAGCTGACCTACTTTTGATGAAAGTTTGACCTACTTAGGTGACCTATAAACCTCGAAATTGGCAATAACAAACCCTACTTCGCAGGTCCTGCGACGTTAGTCACACTCCTACATGTATGTCTACATTATACTTCTCACTATCATCAATCCCCATATATCTCACTTTATCCAGCTCTGTCTGCTGTAACATAATGTAATCCACTACTCTCTTACATCCTGTCCCCTCTCGTGTCCAGCGCTCCGGGCATTTTGGTGATTTATTCATTATATATATAACTCTACTATCTCTAACAGTTTCGTCTCATTCTGGTTAACCCCAGGTTTGCTAGTAGTATATAGCCGTGATTACAGGTCATATTTTGACGAGTGCGCAGGTGTTTCTGCGCAGATTTGTGGAGGAAATGTGGAGGTCACGGGAGGGTCACAGAGGTCAAGTGCAGTATAGTTCCGGCAGAAGGACCAAAAGCTACCTCCAATCCAGGAGAGTTCCAATTGTTGGAGGGGATGTATTCAGGATGTATTCATCCGCGGTGATGCGGTTTGGCCGCGGTTTTGGCGGTGATTCGATCTCGGGAAAAAGCTTCCGCAGAGAAAAAGTAGTCCCGATGGGGTCGAGTGAGGTATCAAAGTGAAGCTTATGTGAAGGGGCATCTAATGGGCTGGGTGTGGGGTTGACATAGCGTTATTCTGCGCATGCGCGGTGGCCCAAGGGTATGGAAATAATCGTTTTGAGATGTAGGGGAGCCCCTAGTGGACCGATGGGGTCGAGTGAGGTATCAAAGTGAAGCTTATTTGTGGGGGCATCTGATGGGTGGGTGTGGGATTGAAATATCGGCATTGTGCGCATGCGCGGTGGCCCAAGGGTATGGAAATAGCCGTTTTGGAGCTAGGGGAGCCCCTAATGGTCGAATGGGGTCGAGTGAGGTATCAAAAAAAAAAATACGGAACACGGACTTTATCGAAAACCCTGGGAAAATGCCTATATGGGGTATGAGGGGTATATAGGTCGCCGGGCTTAACGGGGCTTGTCTATCAAAAGAGTTATCTCCCCCTAGTTCCAGGGTGGGTGTATGTAAAAATTTTCCTGAAAAAATACGGAATACGGACTTTATCCTAAATTACGGGAAAATGCCTATATGGGGTATGGGGGGTATAGGACCATCCTGGGAAACCTACATCTATACATTTGCGGTAGGGTTGTGGGGTCTCGTTTTACTCGTCTCGTCATTTAGAACATGATAAGAAGTGTCCCCGTGCGAATCGGTGAAATTTTTGAAAAAGTCACCGAGCCCCATATAGTCCCATACTGGGGTATAGGATCAATGTTTGTCCCCCTGGGAAACGTACTTCTATACATTTGCGGTAGGGTTGTTTGGATTTGTTTTCTTAGTCTCGTCATTTAGAACATGATAGGAAGTGTCCCGGCACGAAACGGTGAAATTTTTGAAAAAAGTCACTGAGGCCTGGGTAGGCCCATAGGCCTATACTGCATGGCTATGGGTGTATAGGGCCATACGGGGTGGACATGTTGGAGTCTAGGTGAGTCCCTAATGGTCCAATGGGGTCGAGTGAGGTCTTATTTTGAAGCTCTCGTGGAGGAGCACTTGACTACACTAATGGTTCGTCCGTGTTCAATAGTCTGCGCATGCGCAGTCTGGCCGTAGTATAGAAAACAGGCATTTTGGGTGCTATGTAGGGGCGTGTTTGGGTTAGAGATGAGCTAATCACGGTTCGAATGGGTCGTGTGAGGTGTCAAAGTGAAGCTTGTGTGGGGTAGAGTCAGAATGGTGTGTTTTTGAATGCATGTCGCGTTAATCTGCGCATGCGCAGTTGGTTGTAGTAAGTAAAGTGGCCATTTTGGGCAGTGAAGGAAGGTATTTGGGGTCGAGATGGGCTATTCACGGTTCGAATGCGTCCTGGAAGGTGTCATCTTGTAGTTCTCGGGGTGTACATTCCGATTTGAGGGATGTTCGCGTCATCTGTGACGTCATCGGCGACGTCATCGGTACGAGTAGTAGCGAAAGTGGCCATTTTCGGGCAGTACATGAAGGTGTTTGGGGTCGAGATGGGCTATTCACGGTTCGAATGCGTCCTGGAAGGTGTCATCTTGTAGTTCTCGGGGTGTACATTCCGATTTAAGGGATGTCCGCGTCATCTGTGACATCACCAGTGACGTCATCAGTACGAGTAGTAGCGAAAGGGGGCATTTTGGGTGCTATGTAGGGGTGTGTTTGGGGTAGAGAGGCACCATCCTTGGTTCGAATGGGTCGTGGAGGGTGTCAAAGTGAAGCTTGTGGGGGGTAGAGTCAGAATGGCGTGTTTTTGAATGCAAGTCGCGTCAATCTGCGCATGCGCAGTTGGTTGTAGTAAGTAAAGTGGCCATTTTGGGGCAGTACATGAAGGTGTTGGGGTAGAGAGGGACCATCCTTGGTCCGAATGCATCGTTTGAGGTGTCATTTTGTTGCTCTCGGGGTGTTCATTCCGATTTGAGGGATGTCCGCGTCAGCTGTGACGTCATCTGTGACGTCATCGGTACGAGTAGTAGCGAAAGTGGACATTTTGTGGGTGCGTGGGGGTGAGTTTGGTGTAGATAGGGACTATCCTTAGTCCGAATGCGTCGTGTGAGGTGTCATTTTGTAGCTCTCGAGGTGTACATTCTGAGTTGAGGCATGTCCGAAGCATCTGTGACGTCATTGTTGACGTCATCAGTAGGAGTAGTAGCGAAAGTGGACATTTTGGGGCAGTGAAGGAAGGTATTTGGAGTAGAGAGGAACCATCCTTGGTCCGAATGCGTCCTGAGAGGTGTCATGTTGTAGCTCTCGGGGTGTACATTCCGAGTTGAGGGATATCCACAGCATCTGTGACGTCATTGGTGACGAGTAGTACGAGTAGTAGCGAAAGTGAGCATTTTGGGGCAGTGAAGGATGGTATTTGGTGTAGAGATGGCCCATCCGCGGTGCGAATGCGTCGTGTGAGGTGTCATCTTGTAGCAACGCCCACCAACGTCATTCTTAATGCTTCAACGCCCAGGTGAAATAGCTCAGAAGCTCTGATATTCCATGGAATTGTCACTAATTCTTCGAAATGCAGTGACGCCAGTCGACGCCCGTCGTTACACCTTAACACTCTAACATAACACCATGATATAGACCGGACAGAGAACAACAACAGCAACAACAACAATGATCACACATAAGAGAACAACAACAACAAGAAGTTTTTTTTTCATATAGTTTATTCTCCCCAATGTTACATCATACCCACGTTGGGTATATTTACAATTCAAGAATATTCTTGTCCAATCAGAGGCCACCATTTGCATCTGTCATATTCGTTCCTGTCCGTTAGATGTATTCTCGGCTACTCTTGTCCAATCAGAAGTCGCCATTTCAGAAAGTTCCATCTTCGGCCATGTTCGCTCTGAACCGTTTGTTCTAATCGTCATCGGACAGGCCAGGATACCGTTGAGGAAACATATCCTCAGATAGTTGTTTGCGCATTCTGAGTATCTATCAGTGCATGGGTGAATACTTTCATCCGATGGGGGTGGTGGGTCAGTTTAACCACGAAGAACGTAACATTGGTGACCCTCTCCACTATCCACTTGGTGTTGGGACGCTGTTCATAGGCCCATTCTAAGGGATCCACAGTGTCCAGTTGGGTCAGCATCGTCTCTAGCGACGCCCGATTGGTGATTGTGAAAGGATGGTCGTACACTGGGTTGATGGCACTGGAATAGAAATAGCACAATTCACGCGTCATCTTATGGCATAAGATGTACCCAAATGCTACATTTAATGTGAAGGACGTAGGTTGGTCATTGAAGATGGCTTCCACGTAGCTGCGTAGACGGGCGAGGTCGGTCAGTCGGAAATTGTACAAGTCCAATATAGGGCGATGACGGTGGAAGCAGTGTCGGATCATGGACCAATGGCGTCGATACATCTCACTCACCGGATGATCTTCGGGTAAGAGATCGCTGGGAACATCCACCGCATCTTCCAGAAAATGTTCGTTGTTGTCAGGCGTATGACTGGAAACAGTGATGCTAGGGACCGGCTGGATATCTAGGCTCTTCTGAGGTGTGGGTATAGGCGGGCTCTCCGTGATCGCATCATCAGTGGCATTCTCCTCCCCGGGTTCATCTTCAGTGGATCTGTCCCTCCTGGGTACCTCTTTAGTGGAAAGTTGTCCCTCATGCCGTGGTGATGCACCATGAACCAAACGCTCATGCCGTTTTAACTGACTGGGTCGTTTGAAGAGTTGACCACATTCTTCGCATGGACGCTTGGATGGCCCATGAATTGAACGTTCATGGCGCTGTAAATGATCTGGGCGCTGAAACGACAGTGTAGGCCTACATATCGTACAGCTATACCGGGCGGTTCCATCGTGCTTGGTAGCCTCATGGCGGCGCAAGTCGTGCCGGTGAGTGAATGATTTCGAGCACGTAGTACAAGTGAACATCTTGGTGGTTGACAGAGTGTCTGATGAAACGGCCAGGCCGTTTCCTTTTTATAGCAAGCTAGCTGTTGATCTATTTTTAGCACAATCAGTTCTAAACTAGGGAAAAACCCCTATCACCTCTAGCCAAAAGGGCTAATATCGGTCCCCGGGCTTATTGGGATCTGCCTATCAAGTCAATGGGGTGATGTGAATAACAACAAGTTCAGCAATGTTCATACAGTTTATTATCCCAATGTTACATCATACCCAGGCTGGGGGAGCCGCCCTGGGTATGTTTAGTATGTTCGCATTCGAAATATCAAACACCGTGTTTTATTATTCAACGCATCGTCACATCAGGCACAAGTGTTTAACGAGCTCAAGTCAACGATCAGCATGTAGACATAGAGAGTATGTACGGCATGTTGTGGTATTCATCAGTGCATGGGTGACGCATTCACCCGATGGGTTGATTGGTCGTCTTGGTCACGAAAAACGTAACATTGGTCACCCTCTTTACCACCCATTGTGTGTTGGGTCGTTGTTGTTGGGCCCATCTCAAGGCATCCAATTGTTCCACTTGGTCCAGCATCATCTCTAGTGACCTCCGGTTAATGATGGTAAAACGGTTGGTCGTACACTGGGTTGAAGGCACTGGAATAGAAATAGCGCAATTCACCCGTCATCTTATGGCATAAGATGTACCCAAATGCTACATTTAATGTGAAGGCCGTAGGTTGGTCATTGAAGATGGTTTCCACGTAGCTGCGTAGACGGGTGAGGTTGGTCAGTGGGAAATTGTAGATATCTTGAATAGGGCGATGACGGTGTCTTGCCGGCATCATTGAAAACTGTTGACCGCTTCTCTCTTGCAGGAAACAAGCCTATGTTTATGTATACTTTTGTCTTTTTGAATTTGGTGCTAATACTGTTATATGGAAACGGAATAGGTCTTTGGATTATGGACGCGGATATTCTCTAATGGACGACGGCTGGATTATGAATGACGGACTAGACGCTTGTAATGGACCAATGGCGCCGAGAGATGTCACTCTCTGGATGATCTTCGGGTAAGAGATCGCTAGGAACATTTATGGGCTCGTCCAGAAAATGTTCGATGTATGACGTATGACTCGAAAGCGTAACGGTGGGGTCCGGCCGGAAATCCAGGCTCTTCCCAACTGTAGGTATAGGCGGGCTCTCCGTCATCGCATCACCAGTGGCGTTCGTCTTCCCGGGCTTATCTTCAGTGGGTCTCACCTTCCGCGGCTCCTCTTCAGTAGGAAGACCATGGCTCAAACGTTGATGCCGTTTTAACTGACTGCGTCGTTTGAAGAGTTGACCACAATCCTTACATTGTTCCGTCGCGTCCTCGTGGAATGAACGTTCGTGGCGCAGTAAAGCATCTTCCCGATTAAATGACCGTGCGCAGGTTATACAAGTATACAGTCCATCGTTGTGGGTGGAGGTCTCGTGGCGTCGTAAACTATCTAGACGAGTAAACTTCTTCTGGCAAGTTGTGCAAGTGAACATCTTGGTGGTTGACAGAGTGTCTGATGAAACGGCCAGGCCGCTTCCCTTTTATAGCACGCTAGCTGGTGATCTATTTTTAGCACACTCAGTTCAACTATCCCCAAGTCGAGAGCCGAGCCGTGACATCTTCGGTAACCTCCGTGTCTCTTTGGGCACCTCAAAGCCTGTGGAGCTCAGAGCTCGGAAGTGACATTTGCATATGACCTCTGCGAGGTCACAGGGCAGTGAAGGATGGTATTTGGTGTAGAGATGGGCCATCCTTGGTCCGAATGCGTCATGGGAGGTGTCATGTTGTAGCTCTCGGGGTGTAGACCCCAATTTTAGGGATAGCCACAGCATCTGTGACGTCATTGGTGACGTCATCAGTACGAGTAGTAGCGAAAATGGGCATTTTTTAGCAGTGAAGGAGTATACACTATGTACAAATAGAATACAGGTAGTATGTACAAATAGAATAGTAGTGATATGTATAAGGTACAAAAAAAAAAAATCTGTCAGGAGTAGGATTCGAACCTACGCCAGCTCTTCGCCGACCAGCACTTAATACCGGCGCCTTAGACCACTCGGCCATCCTGACTGTTTACAGTTTTTAACTCGTGTATCAACAGTTATATAGTGTGTCCAAGTAAGTAGTGCTCACACCATCGGCCAGGACTTTCCGTTTCGGGTAAAAGAAAGTAAAGGCGTCTCCTTGCTGGATGTACGTCCGCATTTCGGATGCTCTTGGAACTCGGCGCTTCGGAGCTCTTGGAGCTCCGGAGCTCATGGAGCTCCGGAGGTCACTTCCGCTTCCGTTCACGTGACCGGAACTGACCTTTGACCCCGGCGCGCAAAGGTTTCCACCGCGGTGAAAACCTTTACACCGCGCGCGCCGGGGTCAAAGGTCAGTTCCGGTCACG